>OW121810.1:4440000-4697515 GCA_933228885.1 Leistus spinibarbis | reverse complement strand
TTATACACTCTGTAACTGGCTGGTAGCGACTCATACTGGAAAGTTTATGCCAGCTTTGGTCTGTTGCAGCTCGTCTCAGACAGCGCCATTATGTTTCAGCCTAATAAGGCTGATGTACGTGTAAAATTTTATTTATGTAAAATTTCAATTAATATCGAATGCAAATAAAATTTTAAACGCATATTAGCTTTTACTGACTTTTATTGTTTTATACAATCTGTAACTGGCTTGTACCATCTGATACTGGCATGTTTCTGCAACCTCGTGCCAGTTACAGCCGGTCTCAGACAGCGCCATATGGGCCTTTACAGACTGGTTATATTTTATACACTCTGTAACTGGCTGGTACCGACTCATAATGGAAAGTTTTTGCCAGCTCTGGTCTGTTGCAGCCGGTCTCAGACAGCGCCATCATATTTCAGCTTAATAAGGCTGATATACGTGTTAAATTTTACACGCATATTACCTTTTACTGACTGGTAATGTTTTATACAAGCTGAAACTGGCTGGTACGTCTTATACTGGCATGTTTTTGCCAGCTCTGGCCGGCTACAGCCAATTTCAGCTAGCGCCATCATATTTCAGCCTAATAAGGCTTATACGTATTAGCGTAAACTTTTACACGCATACTAGCTTTTACAGACTGGTAATCTTTTATACAATCTGTAACTGGCTGGTACCGACTCATAATAGCATGCTTTTGCCAGCTCTGGCCTGTTACAGCCGGTCTCGGACAGCGCCATCATATTTCAGCCTAATAAGGCTGATATACGTGTGAAATTTCACACGCATATTGGCTTTTACAGACTGCTAATATTTTATACACTTTGTAACTGGCTGGTACCGACTCATAATGGAAAGTTTATGCCTGCTCTGGTCTGTTGCAGCTCATCTCAGACAGCGCCATTATGTTTCAGCCTAATAAGGCTGATGTACGTGTAAAATTTTATTTATGTAAAATTTCAATTAATATCGAATGCAAATAAAGTTTTACACGCAAATTACCTTTTACTGACTGGTAATGTTTTATACAAGCTGTAACTGGCTGGTACAGTCTGATACTGGCATATTATTGCCAGCTCTGGCCGGCTACATCCGGTTTCAGACAGCGCTAACCAATTTCAGCCTAATAAGGTTTATATACGTGTAAACTTTTACACGCATATTGGCTTTTACAGACAGGTTATATTTTATACACTCTGTAACTGGCTGGTACCGACCCATAATGGAAAGTTTATGCCAGCTCTGGTCTGTTGCAGCCCGTCTCAGACAGCGCCATTATGTTTCAGCCAAATAAGGCTGATGTACGTGTAAAATTTTACACGCATATTACCTTTTTCTGACTGGTAATGTTTTATACAAGCTGTAACTGGCTGGTACAGTCTTATACAGGCATGTTTTTGCCAGCTCTGGCCAGTTTCAGACAGCGCCTTAATATTTCAGCCTAATAAGGCTTATATAAGCGTTAACTTTTGCACGCATATTACCTTTTACAGACTGGTAATCTTTTATACAATCTGTAACTGGCTGGTACCGACTCATAATAGCATGCTTTTGCTAGCTCTGGATAGTTACAGCCGGTCTCGGACAGCGCCATCATATTTCAGCCTAATAAGGCTGATATACGGTTTAAATTTTACACGCATATTACCTTTTACTGACTGGTAATGTTTTATACAAGCTGTAACTGGCTGGTACAGTCTTATACTGGCATGTTTTTGCCAGCTCTGGCCTGCTACAGCCAGTTTCAGACAGCGCCCTCATATTTCAGCCTAATAAGCATAAACTTTTACACGCATATTGGCTTTTACAGACTGGTTATATCTTATACACTCTGTAACTGGCTGGTACCGACTCATAATGGAAAGTTTTGGCCAGCTCTGGTCTGTTGCAGCCGGTCTCAGACAGCGCCATCATATTTCAGCCTAATAAGGCTGATATACGTGTTAAATTTTACACGCATATTACCTTTTACAGACTGGTAATCTTTTATACAATCTGTAACTGGCTGGTACCGACTCATAATAGCATGTTTTTGCCAGCTCTGGCCAGTTACAGCCGGTCTCGGACAGCGCCATCATATTTCAGCCTAATAAGGCATATATAAGCGTAAACTTTTTCACGCATATGGGCCTTTACAGACTGGTTATATTTTATACACTCTGTAACTGGCTGGTAGCGACTCATAATGGAAAGTTTATGCCAGCTTTGGTCTGTTGCAGCTCGTCTCAGACAGCGCCATTATGTTTCAGCCTAATAAGGCTGATGTACGTGTAAAATTTTATTTATGTAAAATTTCAATTAATATCGAATGCAAATAAAATTTTAAACGCATATTAGCTTTTACTGACTTTTATTGTTTTATACAATCTGTAACTGGCTTGTACCATCTGATACTGGCATGTTTCTGCAACCTCGTGCCAGTTACAGCCGGTCTCAGACAGCGCCATATGGGCCTTTACAGACTGGTTATATTTTATACACTCTGTAACTGGCTGGTACCGACTCATAATGGAAAGTTTTTGCCAGCTCTGGTCTGTTGCAGCCGGTCTCAGACAGCGCCAATATATTTAAGCTTAATAAGGCTGATATACGTGTTAAATTTTACACGCATATTACCTTTTACTGACTGGTAATGTTTTATACAAGCTGAAACTGGCTGGTACGTCTTATACTGGCATGTTTTTGCCAGCTCTGGCTGGCTACAGCCAATTTCAGCTAGCGCCATCATATTTCTGCCTAATAAGGCTTATACGTATTAGCGTAAACTTTTACACGCATACTAGCTTTTACAGACTGGTAATCTTTTATACAATCTGTAACTGGCTGGTACCGACTCATAATAGCATGCTTTTGCCAGCTCTGGCCTGTTTCAGCCGGTCTCGGACAGCGCCATCATATTTCAGCCTAATAAGGCTGATATACGTGTGAAATTTCACACGCATATTGGCTTTTACAGACTGCTAATATTTTATACACTTTGTAACTGGCTGGTACCGACTCATAATGGAAAGTTTATGCCTGCTCTGGTCTGTTGCAGCTCATCTCAGACAGCGCCATTATGTTTCAGCCTAATAAGGCTGATGTACGTGTAAAATTTTATTTATGTAAAATTTCAATTAATATCGAATGCAAATAAAGTTTTACACGCAAATTACATTTTACTGACTGGTAATGTTTTATACAAGCTGTAACTGGCTGGTACAGTCTGATACTGGCATATTATTGCCAGCTCTGGCCGGCTACATCCGGTTTCAGACAGCGCTTACCAATTTCAGCCTAATAAGGTTTATATACGTGTAAACTTTTACACGCATATTGGCTTTTACAGACAGGTTATATTTTATACACTCTGTAACTGGCTGGTACCGACCCATAATGGAAAGTTTATGCCAGCTCTGGTCTGTTGCAGCCCGTCTCAGACAGCGCCATTATGTTTCAGCCAAATAAGGCTGATGTACGTGTAAAATTTTACACGCATATTACCTTTTACTGACTGGTAATGTTTTATACAAGCTGTAACTGGCTGGTACAGTCTTATACAGGCATGTTTTTGCCAGCTCTGGCCGGCTACAGCCAGTTTCAGACAGCGCCATCATATTTCAGCCTAATAAGGCTTATATAAGCGTAAACTTTTACACGCATATTGGCTTTTACAGACTGGTTATATTTTATACACTCTGTAACTGGCTGGTACCGACTCATAATGGAAAGGTTTTGCCAGCTCTGGTCTGTTGCAGCCGGTCTCAGACAGCGCCATCATATTTCAGCCTAATAAGGCTGATATACGGTTTAAATTTTCACACGCATATTAACTTTTACTGACTGGTAATGTTTTATACAAGCTGTAACTGGCTGGTACAGTCTTATACTGGGATGTTTTTGCCAGCTCTGGCCTGCTACAGCCAGTTTCAGACAGCGCCCTCATATTTCAGCCTAATAAGGCTTATATAAGCATAAACTTTTACACGCATATTGGCTTTTATAGACTGGTTATATTTTATACACTCTGTAACTGGCTGGTACCGACTCATAATGGAAAGTTTTGGCCAGCTCTGGTCTGTTGCAGCCGGTCTCAGACAGCGCCATCATATTTCAGCCTAATAAGGCTGATATACGTGTTAAATTTTACACGCATATTACCTTTTACAGACTGGTAATCTTTTATACAATCTGTAACTGGCTGATACCGACTCATAATAGCATGTTTTTGCCAGCTCTGGCCAGTTACAGCCGGTCTCGGACAGCGCCATCATATTTCAGCCTAATAAGGCTGATATTCGTGTAAAATTTCACACACATATTGGCTTTTACAGACTGCAAATATTTTATACACTTTGTAACTGGCTGGTAGCGACTCATAATGGAAAGTTTATGCCAGCTTTGGTCTGTTGCAGCTCGTCTCAGACAGCGCCATTATGTTTCAGCCTAATAAGGCTGATGTACGTGTAAAATTTTATTTATGTAAAATTTCAATTAATATCGAATGCAAATAAAACTTTAAACGCATATTAGCTTTTACTGACTTTTATTGTTTTATACAATCTGTAACTGGCTTGTACCATCTGATACTGGCATGTTTCTGCAACCTCGTGCCAGTTACAGCCGGTCTCAGACAGCGCCATCATATTTCAGCCTAATAAGGCATATATAAGCGTAAACTTTTTCACGCATATGGGCCTTTACAGACTGGTTATATTTTATACACTCTGTAACTGGCTGGTACCGACTCATAATGGAAAGTTTTTGCCAGCTCTGGTCTGTTGCAGCCGGTCTCAGACAGCGCCATCATATTTCAGCCTAATAAGGCTGATATACGTGTTAAATTTTACACGCATATTACCTTTTACTGACTGGTAATGTTTTATACAAGCTGTAACTGGCTGGTACGTCTTATACTGGCATGTTTTTGCCAGCTCTGGCCGGCTACAGCCAATTTCAGCTAGCGCAATCATATTTCAGCCTAATAAGGCTTATACGTATTAGCGTAAACTTTTACACGCATACTAGCTTTTACAGACTGGTAATCTTTTATACAATCTGTAACTGGCTGGTACCGACTCATAATAGCATGCTTTTGCCAGCTCTGGCCTGTTACAGCCGGTCTCGGACAGCGCCATCATATTTCAGCCTAATAAGGCTGATATACGTGTAAAATTTCACACGCATATTGGCTTTTACAGACTGCTAATATTTTATACACTTTGTAACTGGCTGGTACCGACTCATAATGGAAAGTTTATGCCAGCTCTGGTCTGTTGCAGCTCATCTCAGACAGCGCCATTATGTTTCAGCCTAATAAGGCTGATGTACGTGTAAAATTTTATTTATGTAAAATTTCAATTAATATCGAATGCAAATAAAATTTTACACGCAAATTACCTTTTACTGACTTTTATTGTTTTATACAATCTGTAACTGGCTTGTACCATCTGATACTGGCATGTTTCTGCAACCTCGTGCCAGTTACAGCCGGTCTCAGACAGCGCCATCATATTTCAGCCTAATAAGGCATATATAAGCGTAAACTTTTTCACGCATATGGGCCTTTACAGACTGGTTATATTTTATACACTCTGTAACTGGCTGGTACCGACTCATAATGGAAAGTTTTTGCCAGCTCTGGTCTGTTGCAGCCGGTCTCAGACAGCGCCATCATATTTCAGCCTAATAAGGCTGATATACGTGTTAAATTTTACACGCATATTACCTTTTACTGACTGGTAATGTTTTATACAAGCTGTAACTGGCTGGTACGTCTTATACTGGCATGTTTTTGCCAGCTCTGGCCGGCTACAGCCAATTTCAGCTAGCGCAATCATATTTCAGCCTAATAAGGCTTATACGTATTAGCGTAAACTTTTACACGCATACTAGCTTTTACAGACTGGTAATCTTTTATACAATCTGTAACTGGCTGGTACCGACTCATAATAGCATGCTTTTGCCAGCTCTGGCCTGTTACAGCCGGTCTCGGACAGCGCCATCATATTTCAGCCTAATAAGGCTGATATACGTGTAAAATTTCACACGCATATTGGCTTTTACAGACTGCTAATTTTTATACACTTTGTAACTGGCTGGTACCGACTCATAATGGAAAGTTTATGCCAGCTCTGGTCTGTTGCAGCTCATCTCAGACAGCGCCATTATGTTTCAGCCTAATAAGGCTGATGTACGTGTAAAATTTTATTTATGTAAAATTTCAATTAATATCGAATGCAAATAAAATTTTACACGCAAATTACCTTTTACTGACTGGTAATGTTTTATACAAGCTGTAACTGGCTGGTACAGTCTGATACTGGCATATTATTGCCAGCTCTGGCCGGCTACAGCGAGTTTCAGACAGCGCCAACATATTTCAGCCTAAAAAGGCTTATATAAGCATAAACTTTTACACGCATATTGGCTTTTACAGACTGGTTATATTTTATATACTCTGTAACTGGCTGGTACCGACTCATAATGGAAAGTTTATGCCAGCTCTGGTCTGTTGCAGCCGGTCTTAGACAGCGCCATCATATTTCAGCCTAATAAGGCTGATATACGTGTTAAATTTTACACGCATATTACCTTTTACTGACTGGTAATGTTTTATACAAGCTGTAACTGGCTGGTACGTCTTATACTGGCATGTTTTTGCCTGCTCTGGCCGGCTACAGCCAATTTCAGACAGCGCCATCATATTTCAGCCTAATAAGTTTTATACGTATAAGCGTAAACTTTTACACGCATACTAGCTTTTACAGACTGGTAATATTTTATACAATCTGTAACTGGCAGGTACCGACTCATAATAGCATGCTTTTGCCAGCTCTGGCCTGTAACAGCCGGTCTCGGACAGCGCCATCATATTTCAGCCTAATAAGGCTGATATACGTGTAAAATTTCACACGCATATTGGCTTTTACAGACTGCTAATATTTTATACACTTTGTAACTGGCTGGTACCGACTCATAATGGAAAGTTTATGCCAGCTCATCTCAGAGAGCGCCATTATGTTTCAGCCTAATAAGGCTGATGTACGTGTAAAATTTTATTTATGTAAAATTTCAATTAATATCGAATGCAAATAAAATTTTACGCAAATTACCTTTTACTAACTGGTAATGTTTTATACAAGCTGTAACTGGCTGGTACAGTCTGATACTGGCATATTATTGCCAGCTCTGGCCGGCTACATCCGGTTTCAGACAGCGCTAACCAATTTCAGCCTAATAAGGTTTATATACGTGTAAACTTTTACAAGCATATTGGCTTTTACAAACTGGTTATATTTTATACACACTGTAACTGGCTGGTACCGACTCATAATGGAAAGTTTATGCCAGCTCTGGTCTGTTGCAGCCCGTCTCAGACAGCGCCATTATGTTTCAGCCAAATAAGGCTGATGTACGTGTAAAATTTTACACGCATATTACCTTTTACTGACTGGTAATGTTTTATACAAGCTGTAACTGGCTGGTACAGTCTTATACAGGCATGTTTTTGCCAGCTCTGGCCGGCTACAGCCAGTTTCAGACAGCGCCATCATATTTCAGCCTAATAAGGCTATAAAATTTCACACGCATATTGGCTTTTACAGAATGGTAATATTTTGTACAATCTGTATCTGGCTGATAGCGACTCATCATGGCAAGTTTTAGTTTTAGTTGTAGTTGTAGTTGTAGTTGTAGTTGTAGTTGTAGTTGTAGTTGTAGTTGTAGTTGTAGTTGTAGTTGTAGTTGTAGTTGTAGTTGTAGTTGTAGTTGTAGTTGTAGTTGTAGTTGTAGTTGTAGTTGTAGTTGTAGTTGTAGTTGTAGTTGTAGTTGTAGTTGTAGTTGTAGTTGTAGTTGTAGTTGTAGTTGTAGTTGTAGTTGTAGTTGTAGTTGTAGTTGTAGTTGTAGTTGTAGTTGTAGTTGTAGTTGTAGTTGTAGTTGTAGTTGTAGTTGTAGTTGTAGTTGTAGTTGTAGTTGTAGTTGTAGTTGTAGTTGTAGTTGTAGTTGTAGTTGTAGTTGTAGTTGTAGTTGTAGTTGTAGTTGTAGTTGTAGTTGTAGTTGTAGTTGTAGTTGTAGTTGTAGTTGTAGTTGTAGTTGTAGTTGTAGTTGTAGTTGTAGTTGTAGTTGTAGTTGTAGTTGTAGTTGTAGTTGTAGTTGTAGTTGTAGTTGTAGTTGTAGTTGTAGTTGTAGTTGTAGTTGTAGTTGTAGTTGTAGTTGTAGTTGTAGTTGTAGTTGTAGTTGTAGTTGTAGTTGTAGTTGTAGTTGTAGTTGTAGTTGTAGTTGTAGTTGTAGTTGTAGTTGTAGTTGTAGTTGTAGTTGTAGTTGTAGTTGTAGTTGTAGTTGTAGTTGTAGTTGTAGTTGTAGTTGTAGTTGTAGTTGTAGTTGTAGTTGTAGTTGTAGTTGTAGTTGTAGTTGTAGTTGTAGTTGTAGTTGTAGTTGTAGTTGTAGTTGTAGTTGTAGTTGCAGTTGTAGTTGTAGTTGTAGTTGTAGTTGTAGTTGTAGTTGTAGTTGTAGTTGAAGTTGTAGTTGTAGTTGTAGTTGTAGTTGTAGTTGTAGTTGTAGTTGTAGTTGTAGTTGTAGTTATTGTAGTTGTAGTTGTAGTTGTAGTTGTAGTTGTAGTTGTAGTTGTAGTTGTAGTTGTAGTTGTAGTTGTAGTTGTAGTTGTAGTTGTAGTTGTAGTTGTAGTTGTAGTTGTAGTTGTAGTTGTAGTTGTAGTTGTAGTTGTAGTTGTAGTTGTAGTTGTAGTTGTAGTTGTAGTTGTAGTTGTAGTTGTAGTTGTAGTTGTAGTTGTAGTTGTAGTTGTAGTTGTAGTTGTAGTTGTAGTTGTAGTTGTAGTTGTAGTTGTAGTTGTAGTTGTAGTTGTAGTTGTAGTTGTAGTTGTAGTTGTAGTTGTAGTTGTAGTTGTAGTTGTAGTTGTAGTTGTAGTTGTAGTTGTAGTTGTAGTTGTAGTTGTAGTTGTAGTTGTAGTTGTAGTTGTAGTTGTAGTTGTAGTTGTAGTTGTAGTTGTAGTTGTAGTTGTAGTTGTAGTTGTAGTTGTAGTTGTAGTTGTAGTTGTAGTTGTAGTTGTAGTTGTAGTTGTAGTTGTAGTTGTAGTTGTAGTTGTAGTTGTAGTTGTAGTTGTAGTTGTAGTTGTAGTTGTAGTTGTAGTTGTAGTTGTAGTTGTAGTTGTAGTTGTAGTTGTAGTTGTAGTTGTAGTTGTAGTTGTAGTTGTAGTTGTAGTTGTAGTTGTAGTTGTAGTTGTAGTTGTAGTTGTAGTTGTAGTTGTAGTTGTAGTTGTAGTTGTAGTTGTAGTTGTAGTTGTAGTTGTAGTTGTAGTTGTAGTTGTAGTTGTAGTTGTAGTTGTAGTTGTAGTTGTAGTTGTAGTTGTAGTTGTAGTTGTAGTTGTAGTTGTAGTTGTAGTTGTAGTTGTAGTTGTAGTTGTAGTTGTAGTTGTAGTTGTAGTTGTAGTTGTAGTTGTAGTTGTAGTTGTAGTTGTAGTTGTAGTTGTAGTTGTAGTTGTAGTTGTAGTTGTAGTTGTAGTTGTAGTTGTAGTTGTAGTTGTAGTTGTAGTTGTAGTTGTAGTTGTAGTTGTAGTTGTAGTTGTAGTTGTAGTTGTAGTTGTAGTTGTAGTTGTAGTTGTAGTTGTAGTTGTAGTTGTAGTTGTAGTTGTAGTTGTAGTTGTAGTTGTAGTTGTAGTTGTAGTTGTAGTTGTAGTTGTAGTTGTAGTTGTAGTTGTAGTTGTAGTTGTAGTTGTAGTTGTAGTTGTAGTTGTAGTTGTAGTTGTAGTTGTAGTTGTAGTTGTAGTTGTAGTTGTAGTTGTAGTTGTAGTTGTAGTTGTAGTTGTAGTTGTAGTTGTAGTTGTAGTTGTAGTTGTAGTTGTAGTTGTAGTTGTAGTTGTAGTTGTAGTTGTAGTTGTAGTTGTAGTTGTAGTTGTAGTTGTAGTTGTAGTTGTAGTTGTAGTTGTAGTTGTAGTTGTAGTTGTAGTTGTAGTTGTAGTTGTAGTTGTAGTTGTAGTTGTAGTTGTAGTTGTAGTTGTAGTTGTAGTTGTAGTTGTAGTTGTAGTTGTAGTTGTAGTTGTAGTTGTAGTTGTAGTTGTAGTTGTAGTTGTAGTTGTAGTTGTAGTTGTAGTTGTAGTTGTAGTTGTAGTTGTAGTTGTAGTTGTAGTTGTAGTTGTAGTTGTAGTTGTAGTTGTAGTTGTAGTTGTAGTTGTAGTTGTTGTAGTTGTAGTTGTAGTTGTAGTTGTAGTTGTAGTTGTAGCTGTAGTTGTAGTTGTAGTTGTTGTTGTAGTTGTAGTTGTAGTTGTAGTTGTAGTTGTAGTTGTAGTTGTAGTTGTAGTTGTAGTTGTAGTTGTAGTTGTAGTTGTAGTTGTAGTTGTAGTTGTAGTTGTAGTTGTAGTTGTAGTTGTAGTTGTAGTTGTAGTTGTAGTTGTAGTTGTAGTTGTAGTTGTAGTTGTAGTTGTAGTTGTAGTTGTAGTTGTAGTTGTAGTTGTAGTTGTAGTTGTAGTTGTAGTTGTAGTTGTAGTTGTAGTTGTAGTTGTAGTTGTAGTTGTAGTTGTAGTTGTAGTTGTAGTTGTAGTTGTAGTTGTAGTTGTAGTTGTAGTTGTAGTTGTAGTTGTAGTTGTAGTTGTAGTTGTAGTTGTAGTTGTAGTTGTAGTTGTAGTTGTAGTTGTAGTTGTAGTTGTTGTAGTTGTAGTTGTAGTTGTAGTTGTAGTTGTAGTTGTAGTTGTAGTTGTAGTTGTAGTTGTAGTTGTAGTTGTAGTTGTAGTTGTAGTTGTAGTTGTAGTTGTAGTTGTAGTTGTAGTTGTAGTTGTAGTTGTAGTTGTAGTTGTAGTTGTAGTTGTAGTTGTAGTTGTAGTTGTAGTTGTAGTTGTAGTTGTAGTTGTAGTTGTAGTTGTAGTTGTAGTTGTAGTTGTAGTTGTAGTTGTAGTTGTAGTTGTAGTTGTAGTTGTAGTTGTAGTTGTAGTTGTAGTTGTAGTTGTAGTTGTAGTTGTAGTTGTAGTTGTAGTTGTAGTTGTAGTTGTAGTTGTAGTTGTAGTTGTAGTTGTAGTTGTAGTTGTAGTTGTAGTTGTAGTTGTAGTTGTAGTTGTAGTTGTAGTTGTAGTTGTAGTTGTAGTTGTAGTTGTAGTTGTAGTTGTAGTTGTAGTTGTAGTTGTAGTTGTAGTTGTAGTTGTAGTTGTAGTTGTAGTTGTAGTTGTAGTTGTAGTTGTAGTTGTAGTTGTAGTTGTAGTTGTAGTTGTAGTTGTAGTTGTAGTTGTAGTTGTAGTTGTAGTTGTAGTTGTAGTTGTAGTTGTAGTTGTAGTTGTAGTTGTAGTTGTAGTTGTAGTTGTAGTTGTAGTTGTAGTTGTAGTTGTAGTTGTAGTTGTAGTTGTAGTTGTAGTTGTAGTTGTAGTTGTAGTTGTAGTTGTAGTTGTAGTTGTAGTTGTAGTTGTAGTTGTAGTTGTAGTTGTAGTTGTAGTTGTAGTTGTAGTTGTAGTTGTAGTTGTAGTTGTAGTTGTAGTTGTAGTTGTAGTTGTAGTTGTAGTTGTAGTTGTAGTTGTAGTTGTAGTTGTAGTTGTAGTTGTAGTTGTAGTTGTAGTTGTAGTTGTAGTTGTAGTTGTAGTTGTAGTTGTAGTTGTAGTTGTAGTTGTAGTTGTAGTTGTAGTTGTAGTTGTAGTTGTAGTTGTAGTTGTAGTTGTAGTTGTAGTTGTAGTTGTAGTTGTAGTTGTAGTTGTAGTTGTAGTTGTAGTTGTAGTTGTAGTTGTAGTTGTAGTTGTAGTTGTAGTTGTAGTTGTAGTTGTAGTTGTAGTTGTAGTTGTAGTTGTAGTTGTAGTTGTAGTTGTAGTTGTAGTTGTAGTTGTAGTTGTAGTTGTAGTTGTAGTTGTAGTTGTAGTTGTAGTTGTAGTTGTAGTTGTAGTTGTAGTTGTAGTTGTAGTTGTAGTTGTAGTTGTAGTTGTAGTTGTAGTTGTAGTTGTAGTTGTAGTTGTTGTAGTTGTAGTTGTAGTTGTAGTTGTAGTTGTAGTTGTAGCTGTAGTTGTAGTTGTAGTTGTAGTTGTAGTTGTAGTTGTAGTTGTAGTTGTAGTTGTAGTTGTAGTTGTAGTTGTAGTTGTAGTTGTAGTTGTAGTTGTAGTTGTAGTTGTAGTTGTAGTTGTAGTTGTAGTTGTAGTTGTAGTTGTAGTTGTAGTTGTAGTTGTAGTTGTAGTTGTAGTTGTAGTTGTAGTTGTAGTTGTAGTTGTAGTTGTAGTTGTAGTTGTAGTTGTAGTTGTAGTTGTAGTTGTAGTTGTAGTTGTAGTTGTAGTTGTAGTTGTAGTTGTAGTTGTAGTTGTAGTTGTAGTTGTAGTTGTAGTTGTAGTTGTAGTTGTAGTTGTAGTTGTAGTTGTAGTTGTAGTTGTAGTTGTAGTTGTAGTTGTAGTTGTAGTTGTAGTTGTAGTTGTAGTTGTAGTTGTAGTTGTAGTTGTAGTTGTAGTTGTAGTTGTAGTTGTAGTTGTAGTTGTAGTTGTAGTTGTAGTTGTAGTTGTAGTTGTAGTTGTAGTTGTAGTTGTAGTTGTAGTTGTAGTTGTAGTTGTAGTTGTAGTTGTAGTTGTAGTTGTAGTTGTAGTTGTAGTTGTAGTTGTAGTTGTAGTTGTAGTTGTAGTTGTAGTTGTAGTTGTAGTTGTAGTTGTAGTTGTAGTTGTAGTTGTAGTTGTAGTTGTAGTTGTAGTTGTAGTTGTAGTTGTAGTTGTAGTTGTAGTTGTAGTTGTAGTTGTAGTTGTAGTTGTAGTTGTAGTTGTAGTTGTAGTTGTAGTTGTAGTTGTAGTTGTAGTTGTAGTTGTAGTTGTGTTGTAGTTGTAGTTGTAGTTGTAGTTGTAGTTGTAGTTGTAGTTGTAGTTGTAGTTGTAGTTGTAGTGTAGTTGTAGTTGTAGTTGTAGTTGTAGTTGTAGTTGTAGTTGTAGTTGTAGTTGTAGTTGTAGTTGTAGTTGTAGTTGTAGTTGTAGTTGTAGTTGTAGTTGTAGTTGTAGTTGTAGTTGTAGTTGTAGTTGTAGTTGTAGTTGTAGTTGTAGTTGTAGTTGTAGTTGTAGTTGTAGTTGTAGTTGTAGTTGTAGTTGTAGTTGTAGTTGTAGTTGTAGTTGTAGTTGTAGTTGTTGTAGTTGTAGTTGTAGTTGTAGTTGTAGTTGTAGTTGTAGTTGTAGTTGTAGTTGTAGTTGTAGTTGTAGTTGTAGTTGTAGTTGTAGTTGTAGTTGTAGTTGTAGTTGTAGTTGTAGTTGTAGTTGTAGTTGTAGTTGTAGTTGTAGTTGTAGTTGTAGTTGTAGTTGTAGTTGTAGTTGTAGTTGTAGTTGTAGTTGTAGTTGTATTTGTAGTTGTAGTTGTAGTTGTAGTTGTAGTTGTAGTTGTAGTTGTAGTTGTAGTTGTAGTTGTAGTTGTAGTTGTAGTTGTAGTTGTAGTTGTAGTTGTAGTTGTAGTTGTAGTTGTAGTTGTAGTTGTAGTTGTAGTTGTAGAGTTGTAGTTGTAGTTGTAGTTGTAGTTGTAGTTGTAGTTGTAGTTGTAGTTGTAGTTGTAGTTGTAGTTGTAGTTGTAGTTGTAGTTGTAGTTGTAGTTGTAGTTGTAGTTGTAGTTGTAGTTGTAGTTGTAGTTGTAGTTGTAGTTGTAGTTGTAGTTGTAGTTGTAGTTGTAGTTGTAGTTGTAGTTGTAGTTGTAGTTGTAGTTGTAGTTGTAGTTGTAGTTGTAGTTGTAGTTGTAGTTGTAGTTGTAGTTGTAGTTGTAGTTGTAGTTGTAGTTGTAGTTGTAGTTGTAGTTGTAGTTGTAGTTGTAGTTGTAGTTGTAGTTGTAGTTGTAGTTGTAGTTGTAGTTGTAGTTGTAGTTGTAGTTGTAGTTGTAGTTGTAGTTGTAGTTGTAGTTGTAGTTGTAGTTGTAGTTGTAGTTGTAGTTGTAGTTGTAGTTGTAGTTGTAGTTGTAGTTGTAGTTGTAGTTGTAGTTGTAGTTGTAGTTGTAGTTGTAGTTGTAGTTGTAGTTGTAGTTGTAGTTGTAGTTGTAGTTGTAGTTGTAGTTGTAGTTGTAGTTGTAGTTGTAGTTGTAGTTGTAGTTGTAGTTGTAGTTGTAGTTGTAGTTGTAGTTGTAGTTGTAGTTGTAGTTGTAGTTGTAGTTGTAGTTGTAGTTGTAGTTGTAGTTGTAGTTGTAGTTGTAGTTGTAGTTGTAGTTGTAGTTGTAGTTGTAGTTGTAGTTGTAGTTGTAGTTGTAGTTGTAGTTGTAGTTGTAGTTGTAGTTGTAGTTGTAGTTGTAGTTGTAGTTGTAGTTGTAGTTGTAGTTGTAGTTGTAGTTGTAGTTGTAGTTGTAGTTGTAGTTGTAGTTGTAGTTGTAGTTGTAGTTGTAGTTGTAGTTGTAGTTGTAGTTGTAGTTGTAGTTGTAGTTGTAGTTGTAGTTGTAGTTGTAGTTGTAGTTGTAGTTGTAGTTGTAGTTGTAGTTGTAGTTGTAGTTGTAGTTGTAGTTGTAGTTGTAGTTGTAGTTATAGTAGTTGTAGTTGTAGTTGTAGTTGTAGTTGTAGTTGTAGTTGTAGTTGTAGTTGTAGTTGTAGTTGTAGTTGTAGTTGTAGTTGTAGTTGTAGTTGTAGTTGTAGTTGTAGTTGTAGTTGTAGTTGTAGTTGTAGTTGTAGTTGTAGTTGTAGTTGTAGTTGTAGTTGTAGTTGTAGTTGTAGTTGTAGTTGTAGTTGTAGTTGTAGTTGTAGTTGTAGTTGTAGTTGTAGTTGTAGTTATTGTAGTTGTAGTTGTAGTTGTAGTTGTAGTTGTAGTTGTAGTTAATGTAGTTGTAGTTGTAGTTGTAGTTGTAGTTGTAGTTGAAGTTGTAGTTGTAGTTGTAGTTGTAGTTGTAGTTGTAGTTGTAGTTGTAGTTGTAGTTGTAGTTGTAGTTGTAGTTGTAGTTGTAGTTGTAGTTGTAGTTGTAGTTCTAGTGGTAGTTGTAGTTGTAGTTGTAGTTGTAGTTGTAGTTGTAGTTTTAGTTCTAGTAGTAGTTGTAGTTGTAGTTGTAGTTGTAGTTGTAGTTGTAGTTGTAGTTGTAGTTGTAGTTGTAGTTGTAGTTGTAGTTGTAGATGTAGTTGTAGTTGTAGTTGTAGTTGTAGTTGTAGTTGTAGTTGTAGTTGTAGTTGTAGTTGTAGTTGTAGTTGTAGTTGTAGTTGTAGTTGTAGTTGTAGTTGTAGTTGTAGTTGTAGTTGTAGTTGTAGTTGTAGTTGTAGTTGTAGTTGTAGTTGTAGTTGTAGTTGTAGTTGTAGTTGTAGTTGTAGTTGTAGTTGTAATTATTGTAGTTGTAGTTGTAGTTGTAGTTGTAGTTGTAGTTGTAGTTGTAGTTGTAGTTGTAGTTGTAGTTGTACTTGTAGTTGTAGTTGTAGTTGTGGTTGTAGTTGTAGTTGTAGTTGTAGTTGTAGTTGTAGTTGTAGTTGTAGTTGTAGTTGTAGTTGTAGTAGTTGTAGTCGTAGTTGTAGTTGTAGTTGTAGTTGTAGTTGTAGTTGTAGTTGTAATTGTAGTTGTAGTTGTAGTTGTAGTTGTAGTTGTAGTTGTAGTTGTAGTTGTAGTTGTAGTTGTAGTTGTAGTTGTAGTTGTAGTTGTAGTTGTAGTTGTAGTTGTAGTTGTAGTTGTAGTTGTAGTTGTAGTTGTAGTTGTAGTTGTAGTTATTGTAGTTGTAGTTGTAGTTGTAGTTGTAGTTGTAGTTGTAGTTATAGTAGTTGTAGTTGTAGTTGTAGTTGTAGTTGTAGTTGTAGTTGTAGTTGTAGTTGTAGTTGTAGTTGTAGTTGTAGTTGTAGTTGAAGTTGTAGTTGAAGTTGTAGTTGTAGTTGTAGTTGTAGTTGTAGTTGTAGTTGTAGTTGTAGTTGTAGTTGTAGTTGTAGTTGATGTTGTACTTGTAGTTGTAGTTGTAGTTGTGGTTGTAGTTGTAGTTGTAGTTGTAGTTGTAGTTGTAGTTGTAGTTGTAGTTGTAGTTGTAGTAGTTGTAGTTGTAGTTGTAGTTGTAGTTGTAGTTGTAGTTGTAGTTGTAGTTGTAATTGTAGTTGTAGTTGTAGTTGTAGTTGTAGTTGTAGTTGTAGTTGTAGTTGTAGTTGTAGTTGTAGTTGTAGTTGAAGTTGTAGTTGTAGTTGTAGTTGTAGTTATTGTAGTTGTAGTTGTAGTTGTAGTTGTAGTTGTAGTTGAAGTTGTAGTTGTAGTTGTACTTGTAGTTGTAGTTGTAGTTGTGGTTGTAGTTGTAGTTGTAGTTGTAGTTGTAGTTGTAGTTGTAGTTGTAGTTGTAGTTGTAGTTGTAGTTGTAGTTGTAGTTGTAGTTGTAGTTGTAGTTGTAGTTGTAGTTGTAGTTGTAGTTGTAGTTGTAGTTGTAGTTGTAGTTGTAGTTGTAGTTGTAGTTGTAGTTGTAGTTGTAGTTGTAGTTGTAGTTGTAGTTGTAGTTGTAGTTGTAGTTGTAGTTGTAGTTGTAGTTGTAGTTGTAGTTGTAGTTGTAGTTGTAGTTGTAGTTGTAGTTGTAGTTGTAGTTGTAGTTGTAGTTGTAGTTGTAGTTGTAGTTGTAGTTGTAGTTGTAGTTGTAGTTGTAGTTGTAGTTGTAGTTGTAGTTGTAGTTGTAGTTGTAGTTGTAGTTGTAGTTGTAGTTTGTAGTTGTAGTTGTAGTTGTAGTTGTAGTTGTAGTTGTAGTTGTAGTTGTAGTTGTAGTTGTAGTTGTAGTTGTAGTTGTAGTTGTAGTTGTAGTTGTAGTTGTAGTTGTAGTTGTAGTTGTAGTTGTAGTTGTAGTTGTAGTTGTTGTAGTTGTAGTTGTAGTTGTAGTTGTAGTTGTAGTTGTAGTTGTAGTTGTAGTTGTAGTTGTTGTAGTTGTAGTTGTAGTTGTAGTTGTAGTTGTAGTTGTAGTTGTAGTTGTTGTAGTTGTAGTTGTAGTTGTAGTTGTAGTTGTAGTTGTAGTTGTAGTTGTTGTTGTTGTAGTTGTAGTTGTAGTTGTAGTTGTAGTTGTAGTTGTAGTTGTAGTTGTAGTTGTAGTTGTAGTTGTAGTTGTAGTTGTAGTTGTAGTTGTAGTTGTAGTTGTAGTTGTAGTTGTAGTTGTAGTTGTTGTAGTTGTAGTTGTAGTTGTAGTTGTAGTTGTAGTTGTAGTTGTAGTTGTAGTTGTAGTTGTAGTTGTAGTTGTAGTTGTAGTTGTAGTTGTAGTTGTAGTTGTAGTTGTAGTTGTAGTTGTAGTTGTAGTTGTAGTTGTAGTTGTAGTTGTAGTTGTAGTTGTAGTTGTAGTTGTAGTTGTAGTTGTAGTTGTAGTTGTAGTTGTAGTTGTAGTTGTAGTTGTAGTTGTAGTTGTAGTTGTAGTTGTAGTTGTAGTTGTAGTTGTAGTTGTAGTTGTAGTTGTAGTTGTAGTTGTAGTTGTAGTTGTAGTTGTAGTTGTAGTTGTAGTTGTAGTTGTAGTTGTAGTTGTAGTTGTAGTTGTAGTTGTAGTTGTAGTTGTAGTTGTAGTTGTAGTTGTAGTTGTAGTTGTAGTTGTAGTTGTAGTTGTAGTTGTAGTTGTAGTTAGTTGTAGTTGTAGTTGTAGTTGTAGTTGTAGTTGTAGTTGTAGTTGTAGTTGTAGTTGTAGTTGTAGTTGTAGTTGTAGTTGTAGTTGTAGTTGTAGTTGTAGTTGTAGTTGTAGTTGTAGTTGTAGTTGTAGTTGTAGTTTGTAGTTGTAGTTGTAGTTGTAGTTGTAGTTGTAGTTGTAGTTGTTGTAGTTGTAGTTGTAGTTGTAGTTGTAGTTGTAGTTGTAGTTTGTAGTTGTAGTTGTAGTTGTAGTTGTAGTTGTAGTTGTAGTTGTAGTTGTAGTTGTAGTTGTAGTTGTAGTTGTAGTTGTAGTTGTAGTTGTAGTTGTAGTTGTAGTTGTAGTTGTAGTTTGTAGTTGTAGTTGTAGTTGTAGTTGTAGTTGTAGTTGTAGTTGTAGTTGTAGTTGTAGTTGTAGTTGTAGTTGTAGTTGTAGTTGTAGTTGTAGTTGTAGTTGTAGTTGTAGTTGTAGTTGTAGTTGTAGTTGTAGTTGTAGTTGTGTAGTTGTAGTTGTAGTTGTAGTTGTAGTTGTAGTTGTAGTTGTAGTTGTAGTTGTAGTTGTAGTTGTAGTTGTAGTTGTAGTTGTAGTTGTAGTTGTAGTTGTAGTTGTAGTTGTAGTTGTAGTTGTAGTTGTAGTTGTAGTTGTAGTTGTAGTTGTAGTTGTAGTTGTAGTTGTAGTTGTAGTTGTAGTTGTAGTTGTAGTTGTAGTTGTAGTTGTAGTTGTAGTTGTAGTTGTAGTTGTAGTTGTAGTTGTAGTTGTAGTTGTAGTTGTAGTTGTAGTTGTAGTTGTAGTTGTAGTTGTAGTTGTAGTTGTAGTTGTAGTTGTAGTTGTAGTTGTAGTTGTAGTTGTAGTTGTAGTTGTAGTTGTAGTTGTAGTTGTAGTTGTAGTTGGTTGTAGTTGTAGTTGTAGTTGTAGTTGTAGTTGTAGTTGTAGTTGTAGTTGTAGTTGTAGTTGTAGTTGTAGTTGTAGTTGTAGTTGTAGTTGTAGTTGTAGTTGTAGTTGTAGTTGTAGTTGTAGTTGTAGTAGTTGTAGTTGTAGTTGTAGTTGTAGTTGTAGTTGTAGTTGTAGTTAGTTGTAGTTGTAGTTGTAGTTGTAGTTGTAGTTATAGTAGTTGTAGTTGTAGTTGTAGTTGTAGTTGTAGTTGTAGTTGTAGTTGTATTGAGTTGTAGTTGAAGTTGTAGTTGTAGTTGTAGTTGTAGTTGTAGTTGTAGTTGTAGTTGTAGTTGTAGTTGTAGTTGTAGTTGTAGTTGTAGTTGTAGTTGTAGTTGTAGTTGTAGTTGTAGTTGTAGTTGTAGTTGTAGTTGTAGTTGTAGTTGTAGTTATTTTGTAGTTGTAGTTGTAGTTGTAGTTGTAGTTGTAGTTGTAGTTGTAGTTGTAGTTGTAGTTGTAGTTGTAGTTGTAGTTGTAGTTGTAGTTGTAGTTGTAGTTGTAGTTGTAGTTGTAGTTGTAGTTGTAGTTGTAGTTGTAGTTGTAGTTGTAGTTGTAGTTGTAGTTGTAGTTGTAGTTGTAGTTGTAGTTGTAGTTGTAGTTGTAGTTGTAGTTGTAGTTGTAGTTATTGTAGTTGTACATATGTGGGTTTCCAGATATTCAAAAATCAATATGTATTTTAACTAGAAAAATGTTCTTTTAAAATAACAATTTTAAATGCCGATTTTACAGTAAATTGTACATATTTCGCAAAAACCTTTCAAACAAATATAAATTCAGAACTAAATATATTTATTTATTATGTTTTACATTTTTTCTCTAACTTATATATATAACAGATATTCAGAAATCACTATGTATTTTAACTAAAAAAATATTCTTTTATAATAACAATTTTAAATGGCGATTTTACAGTAAATTGTACATATTTCGCAAAAACTTTTCAAACAAATATAAATTCAGAACTAAATATATTTATTTATAATGTTTTACATTTTTTCTCTTACTTATGTGGGTTTCCAGATATTCAAAAATCAATATGTATTTTAACTAGAAAAATGTTCTTTTAAAATAACAATTTTGAATGGCGATTTTACAGTAAATTGTATTTATTTCGCAAAAACCTTTCAAACAAATATAAATTCAGAACTAAATATATTTATTTATTATGTTTTACATTTTTTCTATAACTTATGTGGATTTCCAGATATTCAAAAATCAATATGTATTTTAACTAGAAAAATATTCTTTTAAAATAACAATTTTAAATGGCGATTTTACAGTAAATTGTACATATTTCGCAAAAACTTTTCATACAAATATAAATTCAGAACTAAATATATTTATTTATTATGTTTTACATTTTTTCTCTAACTTATGTGGGTTTCCAGATATTCAAAAATCAATATGTAATTTAACTAGAAAAATGTTTTTTTAAAATAACAATTTTGAATTGCGATTTTACAGTAAATTGTACATATTTCGCAAAAACCTTTCAAACAAATATAAATTCAGAACTAAATATATTTATTTATTATGTTTTACATTTTTTTTCTAACTTATGTGGGTTTCCAGATATTCAAAAATCAATATGAATTTTAACTAGAAAAATGTTCTTTTAAAATAACAATTTTAAATGGCGATTTTACAGTAAATTGTATTTATTTCGCAAAAACCTTTCAAACAAATATAAATTCAGAACTAAATATATTTATTTATTATGTTTTACATTTTTTCTCTAACTTATGTGGATTTCCAGATATTCAAAAATCAATATGTATTTTAACTAGAAAAATATTCTTTTAAAATCACAATTTTAAATGCCGATTTTACAGTAAATTGTACATATTTCTCAAAATCTTTTCAAACAAATATAAATTCAGAACTAAATATATTTATTTATTATGTTTTACATTTTTTCTCTAACTTATGTGGGTTTCCAGATATTCAAAAATCAATATGTATTTTAACTAGAAAAATGTTCTTTTAAAATAACAATTCTAAATGGCGATTTTACAGTAAATTGTACATTTTTCGCAAAAACCTTTCAAACAAATATAAATTCAGAACTAAATATATTTATTTATTATGTTTTACATTTTTTCTCTAACTTATTTGGGTTTCCAGATATTCAAAAATCAATATGTATTTGAACTAGAAAAATGTTCTTTTAAAATAACAATTTTGAATGGCGATTTTACAGTAAATTGTACATATTTTGCAAAAACCTTTCAAACAAATATAAATTCAGAACTAAATATATTTATTTATTATGTTTTACATTTTTTTTCTAACTTATGTGGGTTTCCAGATATTCAAAAATCAATATGAATTTTAACTAGAAAAATGTTCTTTTAAAATAACAATTTTAAATGGCGATTTTACAGTAAATTGTATTTATTTCGCAAAAACCTTTCAAACAAATATAAATTCAGAACTAAATATATTTATTTATTATGTTTTACATTTTTTCTCTAACTTATGTGGATTTCCAGAAATTCAAAAATCAATATGTATTTTAACTAGAAAAATATTCTTTTAAAATCACAATTTTAAATGCCGATTTTACAGTAAATTGTACATATTTCTCAAAATCTTTTCAAACAAATATAAATTCAGAACTAAATATATTTATTTATTATGTTTTACATTTTTTCTCTAACTTATGTGGGTTTCCAGATATTCAAAAATCAATATGTATTTTAACTAGAAAAATGTTCTTTTAAAATAACAATTTTAAATGGCGATTTTACAGTAAATTTTACATTTTTTGCAAAAACCTTTCAAACAAATATAAATTCAGAACTAAATATAATTATTTATTATGTTTTACATTTTTTCTCTAACTTATTTGGGTTTCCAGATATTCAAAAATCAATATGTATTTGAACTAGAAAAATGTTCTTTCAAAATAACAATTTTGAATGGCGATTTTACAGTAAATTGTACATATTTCGCAAAAACCTTTCAAACAAATATAAATTCAGAACTAAATATATTTATTTATTATGTTTTACATTTTTTTTTCTAACTTATGTGGGTTTCCAGATATTCAAAAATCAATATGTATTTTAACTAGAAAAATGTTCTTTTAAAATAACAATTTTAAATGGCGATTTTACAGTAAATTGTATTTATTTCGCAAAAACCTTTCAAACAAATATAAATTCAGAACTAAATATATTTATTTATTATGTTTCACATTTTTTCTCTAACTTATGTGGGTTTCCAGATATTCAAAAATCAATATGTATTTTAACTAGAAAAATTTTCTTTTAAAATCACAACTTTAAATGCCGATTTTAAAGTAAATTGTACATATTTCTCAAAAACTTTTCAAACAAATATAAATTCATAACTAAATATATTCATTTATTATGTTTTACATTTTTTCTCTAACTTATGTGGAGTTCCAGATATTCAAAAATCACAATGTATTTAAAATAGAAAAATATTCTTTTAAAATAACAATTTTAAATGGCGATTTTACAGTAAATTGTACATATTTCGCAAAAACATTTCAAACAAATATAAATTCAGAATTAAATGTATTTATTTATTATGTTTTACATTTTTTCTCTAACTTATGTGGGTTTCCAGATATTCAAAAATCAATATGTATTTTAACTAGAAAAATATTCTTTTAAAATAACAATTTTAAATGGTGATTTTACAGTAAATTGTACATATTTCGCAAAAACCTTTCAAACAAATATAAATTCAGAACTAAATATATTTATTTATTATGTTTTACATTTTTTCTCTAACTTATGTGGTTTTCCAGATATTCAAAAATCAATATGTATTTTAACTAGAAAAATGTTCTTTTAAAATAACAATTTTAAATGGCGATTTTACAGTAAATTGTACATATTTCGCAAAAACCACTCAAACAAATATAAATTCAGAACTAAATATATT
The DNA here is from genome assembly GCA_933228885.1 of Leistus spinibarbis. Lineage (NCBI taxonomy): Eukaryota > Metazoa > Arthropoda > Insecta > Coleoptera > Carabidae > Leistus > Leistus spinibarbis. Next base: position 4,675,244 of record OW121810.1, on the reverse strand, counting down.
TATTTATTATGTTTTACATTTTTTCTCTAACTTATATATATAACAGATATTCAAAAAGCACTATGTATTTTAACTAGAAAAATATTCTTTTAAAATAACAATTTTTAATGGCGATTTTACAGTAAATTGTACATATTTCGCAAAAACCTTTTAAACAAATATAAATTCAGAATTAGAATTATTTATTTATTATGTTTTACATTTTTTCTCTAACTAATGTGGGTTTCCAGATATTCAAAAATCATTATGTATTTTAACTAGAAAATTGTTCTTTTAAAATAACAATTTTTAATGCCGATTTTACAGTAAATTGTACATATTTCGCAAAAACTTTTCAAACAAATATAAATTCAGAACTTAATATATTTATTTATTATGTTTTACATTTTTTCTCTAACTTATATATAACAGATATTCAGAAATCACTATGTAGTTTAACTAAAAAAAATATTCTTTTAAAATAACAATTTTTAATGGCGATTTTACAGTAAATTGTACATATTTCGCAAAAACCTTTCAAACAAATATAAATTCAGAACTAAATATGTTTTTTTATTATGTTTTACATATTTTCTCTAACTTATATATATATAACAGATATTCAGAAATCACTATGTATTTTAACTAGAAAAATATTATTTTAAAATAACAATTTTAAATGGCGATTTTACAGTAAATTGTACATATATCGCAAAAACCTTTCAAACAAATATAAATTCAGAACTAAATATTTTTATTTATTATGTTTTACATTTTTTCTCTAACTTATGTGGGTTTCCAGATATTCAAAAATCAATATGTATTTTAACTAGAAAAATGTTCTTTTAAAATTACAATTTTGAATGGCGATTTTACAGTAAATTGTACATATATCGCAAGAACCTTTCAAACAAATATAAATTCAGAACTAAATATTTTTATTTATTATGTTTTACATTTTTTCTCTAAATTATATATATATAACAGATATTCAGAAATCACTATGTATTTTAATTAGAAAAATATTCTTTTAAAATAACAATTTTAAATGGCAATTTTACAGTAAATTGTACATATTTCGCAAAAACTTTTCAAACAAATATAAATTTAGAACTAAATATATTTATTCATTATGTTTTACATTTTTTCTCTAACTTATGTGGGTTTCCAGATATTCAAAAATCAATATGTATTTTAACTAGAAAAATGTTCTTTTAAAATAACATTTTTGAATGGCGATTTTACAGTAAATTGTACATATTTCGCAAAAACCTTTCAAACAAATATAAATTCAGAACTAAATATATTTATTTATTATGATTTACATTTTTTCTCTAACTTATATGTATAACACATATTCAAATATCACTATGTATTTTAACTAGAAAAATATTCTTTTAAATTGACAATTTTAAATGGCGATTTTACAGTAAATTGTACATATTTCGCAAAAACTTTTCAAACAAATTTTAATTCAGAACTAAATATATTTATTAATTATGTTTTACATTTTTTCTCTAACTTATGTGGGTTTCCAGATATTCAAAAATCAATATGTATTTTAACTAGAAAAATGTTCTTTTAAAATAACAATTTTAAATGGCAATTTTACAGTAAATTGTACATATTTCTCAAAAACCTTTCAAACAAATATAAATTCTGAACTAAATATATTTATTTATTATGTTTTACATTTTTTCTCTAACTTATGTGGGTTTCCAGATACTCAAAAATCAATATGTATTTTAACTAGAAAAATGTTCTTTTAAAATAACAATTTTAAATGGCGATTTTACAGTAAATTGTATATATAAAACTTTTTTTGATGATATTTCTTATATCCTATCTTGTTAAGGATAGAATAGATAAGAAGCCATATATATATATTTTTATTTTTTTTCTGTGGTACTTGTTATAAATTACTGAACATGAAACATTCTTAAATCGAGGAAATAAAATATTTTCTATGTGAAATACAAAACGCTATAACTTTTTTAATATTAAACGGATTTTTTAAAATGAAGCAGATTTAGATAATTACAACCTTCTATTTGAAGAGAAAAAATTAAAATGTATATTTTATGAAACTGATTCTACACTACAGTATCAAACATGGCGACATATATTTTTTTTCTATTTTCATTTCTTCTATGGAATGGAAATGAGTTAGCGCTGCGAGGCGCCTCTCCAATTTTTCTTTCAATAAATACTAGAAGTATTAATAAAGGACAGTGTATTGAAACAAAATCCACCTTTTGACCGCTACTACTAAATATTTACATTTTAAGTGAGCGCGCGCAATAGTCGTAAGGCGTTACACAGGTTACGCTGAGCAACTAATATCTCCCTATGAACAATCTCTCACTATGCAATTTAGTTATTTCTACATTTATTTGTTATATTCATATTATCCTACCTGATTTTATTTTATATTATGCTATTTACGTGAATGAGGGAATTTAATTCTAGAAAATGTAGCCGTCAAACAACAAATGAAGATTTACTTCATAATTTTCTTTTCACCTCTGATCCATACATAACAAGTTAAAGACATAAGTTAATAATTAATAAAGATAGTTTAAGTGACGATGCAATACATTTCTTATTAAGTTAAATTTTATTAAAAATGTTAAATCTTTAGTTATAATTTGTATATATATGTATGTTGTTCTAATGTTTAATTATTAAAAATGTATTGACTAATTGTTATATAATGTATTTACAATGTTTTTATTTTTTAACAATAGTAAATATAGTATTTAAAAGTATGTAATTTTATAATAACTCATGTCAGGGCTTGTAAAATATGTAAATTTCGTATTTATATATTAAGTCATTGTTTAAATTATATACGTGCATACATATACATCATCATAAAATTAATTAAAATAAAATAAGTACGGTATAGATCGTGTAATTCCGTAAAATATTGCTTTTTTCTTCTTTTCTATTTTTTTAAACCAAGTATGAAACATATAGAAACAATTAAAAATATACATATTCTTGCAAATTTAATACAGATTAAGATGCAAAAAAAAAATAAAAAATCTATCTCTTATAATAAAATAGTTGTGTGCCCGTGGCCACCAATTCATCGATTGGGACCACTGTGCGTCGTAAGACCTGAGTTTGTGACCGCAACTCGTCTGAAGGTACCAAGCCGATTTTGATGAAATTTGGTATACATATAATTTCTATGCCCGTGATGTTCCCGTCGCATTTTAAATACAATCGTCTATACAGAACCGGCGTTATAGGCCCCCAAAATTTGAAACCCACCTAAATACTGCCCATAGTCAACTTTTAAAAATTTTATAATTTTTTCTCAACATTCTAAGATATTTTATGTGATTAAAGTTTTTTCAAATTGTGAGCCCATAGGCTTAAATAAAATAATATATATATATTTTGTGACGAAATAAATATTTACAATTCAATTTTGGTAAATTACTAGGATACACATTAACAATGGTTGACATGTTTACCTAAATAACAACATTCTATTTTTAGCTCGTCGTACAGTAAGTACAAAAGAGCTATAGTGATTGGTCGTGTGTCTGTAACATGCTCGGATCGAAAAAAAATCTTAACAAAAAGTTCTTGTATTTTCGCCTTGAATCCAAAAATATATATAACTCATATACTTGGATGTATGTATCTCGCTCGCTCGCTCGCTCGCTCGGTCGGTCCGTCGTAAGACCTGAGTTTGTGACCGTAACTCGTCTGAAGGTACCGGGCCGATTTTGATGAAATTTGGTATACATATAATTTTCATGCCCGTGATGTTCCCGTCGCATTTTAAATCCAATCGTCTGTACAGGACCGGCGTTATAGGCCCCCAAAATTTGGAACCCCCCTAAATACTGCCCTTAGTCAACTTATAAAAATTTTAGAATTTTCTACTCAACATTCTAAGATATTTTATGTGATTAAAGTTTTTTCAAATTGTGAGCCCATAGGCTTAAAAAAAATAATATAAATATATTTTGAAGTATATCAGACATCGATCGCCATCTGTTAGTAAAATGAAGAAGTTATATTTATGTGACAGTAATTTGTTTGGTTATATTTTCCAATGTATAAACCATTTGCTTCTGTGTTTTAATTAATAAAATTAGGAAATGTTCATCAAATAATTATCAATATCCTTGGCAAATCACGAAACGAACGATATTAACGTTACCCATGTGGATGTGTGCAATTTTAAATGTGGGGTTTTTGGAAATTAAAACTGTTATGGTATAGGAATAAATAAATGTCGGGATCATAATTGGTTAGATTGGTTCAATGGGCTATGTGAGTATAATGTCAATGATTAAGAATTATATACGTAAACTTAGAAATTTATTAATTTCATATTAAATGCCGATGAAATATCATAACAACAACAAATTTTGTACTATAATAATTGCTATCTCTTTTAGTTTTGTATTTATTGATGTGACCGCGCTCGCCGGAACGGCGAGCTGATAGCACTGGCGCTAGCGCCAGTTCTTGTTTATCATTCTCTTGTAATAAATAAATAAAGTAACACGTTATTTATATTTGTGCCTTCTGTATCTGAACTTGAGTAAATGCGAATATGCCTTATCGTCAGGTTATGGGCCCAGACATGGGCGAGTTCAGATCAACATTTGTATTTGACGGTAGTAATTTTAATAATTGGAAATTCCGTATGGAAGTGCTGTTGTAAGAACATGATTTACTGAGATATGTATATAAATCAGTAAGGGGCGATTCGTCGCTGGAAGTATCAGCAGAAACTGAACAAGAACGTGTCGTACAAGCAGCAAGATTGGAAAAGGCCAGGAAAATGGAGATGAAATGTAAATCTGTTATAGTTCAGCGTATAGCAGATTCACATCTGGAATATATTAAGGATAAGGCTACTCCAAAAGATATTTGGGAGACGTTGTCAAATATTTTTGAAAGAAAAGGTATTGCGAGCCAGCTATTTTTAAGGAAGAAACTTCTTACTATGAAGTATGTAGAAGGATCATTAGAGTCCCATTTTCTATTTTTTGATAAGATATTAAGGGAGTTGAAATCAACTGGTGCAAAACTAGAAGAGCAGGATGCGGTTTGTCATTTATTATTAACTTTACCAAATTCATATGATGCATTGATCACAGCTCTGGAAACTATGTCCCCGTCACAGCTTACTATGGACTTCGTAAAAGGTCGTCTGCTGGATGAGGAAATAAAAAGAAATGCTGAGAAGTCATCAACGTCAACCCAAAATACGAATAATTCTACTGCTTTTACAGGGAAACCGGTATTCAAATTTCGTTGTTATTATTGCGGTCGTGTAGGACATAAGCGATCGGATTGTTATGCTGAGAAAAACAAGAACAAGCAAAAATCAACGAAACCTTACGTTAACCATGGAAAAGCAAATGTAGGTGAGACAGTAGATGAAGATGACGGAGTTGCTTTTGTAAGTTTAAGCAATTCGGAAAAACCCAAAGGTATTCTTTGGTATTTAGATTCTGGTGCATCTGAACATATGGTTAAAAACGCTTCTTATTTTGAAAACTTGTACCCTCTAAAATGTCCTTCTATAATTAAAGTAGCAAAATTAGGTCAAAATTTGATAGCAACTCATGCTGGGAATATAAAATGTACATCTACAGTTAATGGTGTAAGAAGAAATTGCATTGTAAAAGATGTATTGCTAGTCCCAAATTTGACCTTCAATCTTTTCTCGGTAAGAAAAGTCGAAATGGCTGGAATGCAGGTAATTTTTAAAAATGGAACAGTGAAAATTGTAGACAAAGACAAGACAGTAGCAATCGGAGAAAGAAAAGATAAACTCTACGAATTAAAACTAGAATTGCCAAAACAACACCTTGCCAATGTAACAAAGAATGAGCAAGAGCATTTGGAATTATGGCATAGAAGATTAGGGCATCTTGGCTACTCAAATGTAAAATTGTTGGTACGTGGTAATATGGTAAAAGGAATGGAAAAAGTCAAAATAGCAGATGGAGCTGAGAAATTTTGTGATTTCTGTGTCATGGGAAAGCAAACAAAACAACCATTTCCAGAAATAAAACATCCTCGATCAACCAGGATTTTAGAATTAATACACAGTGATGTATGTGGACCAATTTCTCCAATCACTCATGATGGAAAGAAGTATTTTGTATCATTTATCGACGATTTTTCACATTTTACACGGCTTGGATAATTGAGGGAGGAGGAGAGACAAGGCAGCAATTTAAGTAATTGCGAAATCACTAATTTGAACTTCATTGGTCTTCATCAATCATTATTTTTGTTTGTTTCTGTATTCATTAATTATTTGAGGAGAGGAGCGATCTAGGAGTGCGGGGTTGGAAAAGGATGATGTCATTTAGTGGACAATTGAGGTCTTATTGTCAGCGTGCAGGCTTTTCTCAATTTTCGATTTGCATGTTGTCGGCCATATTAGAACGGCAACTTGGCTAGCATCCAGCAAACGAAGAAGTGCTTTAACTGTGTTACCAATATCTGCTTATTAAACAATACAAGTGAGGAGATGGGACAAGGCATCTTTCAAACAGACTGTTACAAATAAATAGTGCAACCAGTATCACCATACTAGAACTTTACACTTCCAAATAATTTGCTTGATCTTCAACCATCTTCACTAACTGTAGTTTGTTTTGTTTTGTTTGTGTATACTATCACCAGTTAGGATTCTGTTGCACGGTATGATGTCCCGCTGACAAATTGCGAACATTAACAAATATTCATACATTTTAGTGGTAGAGCAATTTGGTTCTATTTCACTGATAAATCGAGAGTGCCACTCAAAACTCAGCCTTCGGTCTGAAGCTTGATCAGTACCAGTACAAGCCTGCCGAAGCAAACACGTAATCAAAAACCATTTCAGGTTTCTCGACATACGAGGTCTGTTCAGAAAGTATCGGCAAATATGCAATGATTAATTTTGTGGTATGGACTCCGAATCCTCTTCAAAGTAGGCGTCTTGGTAATGCACACATATCTCCCAGCGGTTCGGTCCCGCTATTGTTGGAAACATTTCTGGAAGGCTTCTTGTGGATTGGTGTTTGGCTTCGAAGTCGCATTTTGCTTAATGTCTTCTTTTGATTGAAATCAAGTTCCTTTCAGCGGCATTTTCAGCTTTTGGCGACATATTATGCATTATCGCTGCTCAAGTCGTTCCGTCGTTTCGCAAAAATTGCAAATCCGACAAGCGCTCACTAGATTAACTCACGCATAGACTGACCGCTAGGCGCTAGCGACGCACGCATTCTGCGGTCGGGAAAAACTTCACGCATGCGCATGAATGTCCCCTAGACATCCCCACTGAAATTTACCTTCCGTGCTTCCAAAGTTATCGAGCCCTACTTTTTTGCACGTAACAAAATTAGGCTCGATAACTTCCGAACCGTCGTAGGTTTCCTATCCACTTCATATGTGTGCATCTGCACTTTCTCTGCAAATCTCACTACTCTGCACGCTTCAATGACTATATCGTCAATCACTTCCTTCACAATGAGTTCCACCTGTAATTCTGAAATTGGACATGTTGCAATTAATGTAATCCCGTACATGTATTAGTATTCAAATACTACCTTCCACTGCCAAAGCAATTATGCTGTCCACGAAGCGCAGTATTCTTACAGGAGCCTCTAATTATAAAGAAAAATAATAATTACAAAATTTATATATAAAATTAAAAAGGAAACGTATAAGCTTACATAATTAGAATATGTTCGTTTATATTGTTTGGTAAATTTTACTTTCTTATACGCGGTAATAAGTAAGTTTTGTAATCATAAAAATATTCAAAAATGAGATTTCAACGGATTAACAAGTTTTGAATCGAATGTGACTATTTTTGGAATGACACCTGTGTGTCTGTCTATGTGTTTGTGAACGCTCTACGGCCATAACTGACAAAAATGTTTATCTTGAAGGAAAAGTATTTGATATCGTAATAATAATAAGCTAAATGATACAATTTCAGAGTATTGCTGTGGAGTATTGATTGAACTGACAGTTTATTTGGGATATATATATTTCTAGTGAAAACTACGTATAAGATAGTCGAGTGCAGGCTATTCCAAATATATTAAATAGTTTTTATCTGCAATGGTATTAAGGTTTGCTTATTTTGATACATTATTTGGGATAATTCCTGATAGTATACCACATATAAAATTATATAGAAAATAAAATAATTCTTCGAAAATAATAAAATGTGTAAATTTGGATTATCGATAAAATGTTAGTTTTTGATAATATTGTATAATAATGCTTGCTAAGAAAAAGGAAGTGTTTGCAAGCGTGGGAAAAGATTTGCCGAATTATAATTACCTCTCTCCGCGGCGTCGATAATCGTATTCACAACACTTGCCGCTACCTCCACCAGATCCGTTTCTAAATTGAACGTAAAAATAAGTGATTCTGAACCTAAAATACTCTCATACTTAATAGAAGGTACTCCTACTCCTGCTAGAAATGTATCGTGGAAATCATTGGCTGTGCTTTGAATTTTTGTTATTGGATTTCTTGCTCGTCCTTTTTTTCGACTTTAAAATTTTTTCGTTCAAAAATATATGAAACTTTCATAGATAATAGATAACGCGGAGAGTATGTCTAGGTCACCACTAAACGGGCGAACTCCTATCTAATCACACGGTTTATTATAAAGTGCTATAAATAATAATAGTATTTACTTTCATTTCAGATAAAGAACAAACAAATCGGATTATTTACTGTTGACAAACGTCATAATTCCGTCGACCGTCCGTCGAATCCCAATAAAGTAAATGTTGTCCATCAGTTTGCTATTAGCACAAAATATAAATAAAAAGGGCTGTTTCTAGCAGGAGATTGAGCTATGATGTTTAATGTATATTTACCCTGTGGCGATATCATCGACACCGAAGCTTCTGACGGCGCTGGCGTCGTTGGCCATTCTGAAATAGAAACAAGAAGACATTTTAAAACGAATTACTTTCCTAATTTCGAAAGTGACAAAAAAATTAAAATATATTTATCATCTTTAAGGTTATTATTATTAGCTTGCCGTACGAAATACAGAGGAGCTAAAGCAATCGGTCGTGTGTCTGTAGCATTATCAGATAAAAAAATGCCATTAACAAAAACTGTTTGTTACGTCGCTTAGGTACAAGGCGCTTATGCCTTCAGCTCCACTTATAAGTTATTAAGGAGTCTTAAATTTTGGGACCCTCTATCTAACTCGAGAAGTATAAACTGCAATCAGATTCAATTAGGATGCCAAATAATATGTGTAGCAAGTTAGTATGTAGATATTTTTGGATTTAATGCGACGAGACACACTATTTTTGTTGATGAAACCCTTTGATTCGAGAATACTACAGATACACGACCGATTGCTTTAGCTCTTATTATTATATTTTGTTTCCCTGTCAAACAAGTTTGTCAGGCATGGGTCATACAATTTATTAAATATAATCCTCATACAGGTGTTTTGTGGCAACATAAATAAGATATATTAGATTTTCCGTAGCAGTTTTCACGTAATTGATACATTCCTTGAAGAAACTTTTCAAACAAATGTTGTGCGAAATATGTATATCTTTCATTATGAGTTTAACTATTTTTGCTATAATCGCAGCCGTTCTAGTAATATTGAAGACAGAACAAGAAATATACTGAAATTCTAGTTTATTTACCTATGGTCTCCAAGGAGCTCATGGAAGCGTGACGTGACGTTCGCGGGGTTTCTAGAACAAAAAAAAAAAGCTTATTGCAGTCATTTTATTTGGAATTTAGTCCATGGCCTGTCTTCAAGTGCTAGTGCGTTTGCGCATGACCTGACTTCAAGACAGAGATTTGTGTCTTAAAGTGCGGTCACGTAGTAGTCGTTACCAATTTAAAATATAACCATGAAAATACAATTGCCAGATTACAAATATATTTATTATTTATTCAATGCGTTATTCAATGAATTTCAAGGTACAAAATTTGTTAGTATATGACGCATATATATTACTTTCTTTTACAGAGTAATAAGTAAGTATAGGGATCACCAAAAAAATCGAACTCGAGATTTCAACGGATATACACGTTTTGAGCTTCTCTGAATCGAATGTGACTATTTTCGGAGTGACGTCTGTGTGTGTGTGTGTGTGTGTGTGTGTGTGTGTGTGTGTGCGTGTGTGTGTGTGTATGTGAACGCTCTAGAGCCGAAACTGTCCAACGTAAAATGATGAGACTTCAAACTTAAGACTTGTATATGGTCTAGTTGTGCACCTCCTATTTTTGAAAAGAATATTCAAACCGGCAGTGCATGTCTACTCTATGCATTTTTTGTTCTATCTCCAATATCACTAGAACGGCTGCACTTACGGCAAAAATAGTTATATTCATAATGAAAGATATTAATATTTCGCACAACTTTTGTTTGAAAACGTTACGAGAAAACCGCTACCGAAAATTATGAGAATCTTGTTTACGTTGTCATGGATTCGAATGTAGCTTAATTAATCGGATCATCTGCGCCTGTCAATATTACGACAAGAAAACAAAATGGTCTGAATTAGATAAATGACATTTCAGAATATTTCTGTAGATATAATTGGTTAGTTTTCATAGTTAGTACTTCAAAACCATTACAAATTGGTATTGGTATAATTTTCAACCCATTCATTTATATAAGGTAAGCTTGGTTTTTTATATTGTTTCTGTTGGATTATTATTTCCTAATATTATATTTTTATAATCAATAAATATTGATGAAAACTACGTAAAAGAAAGTCCCGCGTTGGCCACAACCCATTTTTTTTATTTTATTTCATAGAAACACAATCAACTAACTGAAACAATAAATGACCTCAAATAAACATTATTTTGATAGTGCGAACTGTTGCCAACACAAGAATAAATATGTTAATATAGATTGCAACACTAGCGATTTGAATATCACGAAGATAAACGAACTTCAAGCTAACTTAAAGTGAGCCTGTCTTAAATACTTGGTGTGAGAAGGGCCTAAGCGCAGTAAAGTGGGACTAGGAAAAGTTTTCGTTTTATAAATCAGCCTCTATTCAAGTAGGCCGTCTCGTCTCGACTTTGTTACTGATTGCAGTTTCAGCAAGGAAAAATTAAATCTCTTATCGGTAAAATAATAGCAACATTTTATAATTTTTATTGTCTTTAATGACATTGACTCCGACTCCGATTTTGACACCAATCATCAGTAGCGAGATTGGTGGTAACTATTTTGTTAAGGTTCCATCCGCAGTTCTCTTGGCTTGAAACGTGAAACATCACATAATTTAGGAGTGGTAAATTAGAGCTGTTCCCGTCAAGCGTCAAGCGTCAAGAGAACTTTGAAGGCAGCCAGCAGCCATACAGGAATTCCAAATATAATCACTTCTTCCACACATGGTTTAATCACGTACAGTGAAAGCAAGGGATGATCGGCGAGCAAAAAGCAGTGGTAACAGTAAAATGGATATATTAAATGGCGACTTGTTAGTAAATGGTACTTATTTCGAAAAATATATTTAAATAAATGTTACTAGAAATGTACATTTTGGCTCTAACGTGTGCAGAAGCACACAGCAATAATTCTGAAAATAAATTGTTTCGTTTTAGAAATGATCAAAACGTGTATTTCCTTAAAAATCTTGAGTTCAAAAATATTCATGATTGCAATACTTCCATATATACATTTGTATATGAAAGAAAATACATTCAATTTACAATTATACAAGATAAATAATAATTATGTCTTAGATAAAATCTTAAATATTTTTCTAAAATTTTCTTTCATCGAAAGATATAAGAATGGAAAAACATTTCAGCAAAATAAAACTATGTATGTATATATTTATATATATAATATACCGTCCAGAATCCCTCCACTTCCTTCTTCTGCTTTACAGCACGTACAGGACGTAATCCAGTGCAGCATCCGTTTGAAAAATCCCATGTCAGTTTGTAAGTATGTAAATCGTTTTATAAGAAAACTATATCTATGGAAACGCACGTCTCTATTGTTTAGTATTATTGAAAACAAGCTTTATTAGTAATATATGCAATGCGATGCGAGCACTGAAATTCATACTATTTTAAATAAAAATGAGGAGTGACCTGCACTCGACTTTCTTTTACGTAGTGTTCATTACAAATATATATCCCAACCAAACTGTTAAGAAATACCAATAGTCCACAGTAATATCCTGAAATTGTACCATTTAGCTTATAATTTGATTACGTTATCAAATACAGTTTCTACAATATGAAACACAGATGTTGATTCTTTGAAATTCACCTTATAAACATATTCAAATATAAGTTTTAATACGTACTATTTCTTAAAATATATTTCAATATTTATCTGCAATAACCATAAGCACGTTCTCAGTCAATCAATTTGTGTTAATCAGTGCAAAATTATTTCTATTTTGTTTATTTGTCCATTTTTTTCAGGCATAGCGCACACTATTTCTTAAAGAAATATCTCACAAATGTATAACTATGGCAACATAAATAAGATATTTAAGATTTTCCGTAGCAGTTTTCTCGTAACTGGTACATTTATTGTAGAAACTTTTCAAATAAATGTTGTGGGAAATATTAATATCTTTTATTATAAACATAATTATTTTTGTCATAAGTGCAGCCGTTCTAGTGATATTGGAGATAGAACATAAGAAGTGCACATCTAGACCATATACCAGTCTTAAGTTAGAAGTTTCACAATTCTACGTTCGACAGTTTTGGCTCTAGAGCGTTCACTGACACACACACACAGACGACGTTCTGAAATAGTCACATTCGATTCAGGGAAGCTCAAAACGTGTATATCCGGTGTGTATATTACAAGACTTACTTATTACTTCGTATATGAAAGTAAAAAGGAAACAGGAGTAGAATTTGTTATATATCTGTTCAGTGAATGTTTTAATTTTATTATTTATTTAGAAAATCAATTTTAGCTCGTCGTACGATAGTGCAAGACATCTATAGTATTTGGTTGTGTGTCTGTAATATGCTCGGATCAAAAAAGAAATCTTAACAAATACGTCTCATCTTGTCGCCCTGAATCCGAGAATATTCATAACTCATGTCCTCGGTCGGTCGTAAGACCTGAGACTGTCACCGCATTTCTCCGAAGGTACCGGACCAATTATACTGAATATTTGTATAAAAAAATAAATATATTTTAAATACAAATACTTTTTGACAAGAAGTGCATATTTTAAAATTCAAAATTATAATATTTAAGTTTTAGTTTTAGTTTTAGTTTTAGTTTTAGTTTTAGTTTTAGTTTTAGTTTTAGTTTTAGTTTTAGTTTTAGTTTTAGTTTTAGTTTTAGTTTTAGTTTTAGTTTTAGTTTTAGTTTTAGTTTTAGTTTTAGTTTTAGTTTTAGTTTAAGTTTTAGTTTTAGTTTTAGTTTTAGTTTTAGTTTTAGTTTTAGTTTTTGGTTTAATTTTAGTTTTAGTTTTAGTTTTAGTTTTAGTTTTAGTTTTAGTTATGCCTGTATCAGACTGTACCAGCCAGTTATAGCTTGTACAAAACAATTCCCGTCGGTAAAAGCTAATATGCGTGTGAAATTTTATACGCATACGATTTTATTTGAAATTTTAAATAAATAAAATTTTACACGTATATCAGCCTTATTAGGCTGAAACATGATGGTGCTGTCTGAGATCGGCTGTAACTTGTCAGAGCTGGCAAAAGCATGCCATTATGAGTCGTTACCAGCCAGATTCAGATTGAATTAAATATTACCAGTCAGTAAATGCTAATATGCGTGTCAAATTTTATTCGCATACGATTTAATTTGAAATTTTAAATAAATAAAATTTTACACTTATATCAGCCTTATTAGGCTGAAACATGATGGTGCTGTCTGAGACCGGCTGTTATTGGCCAGAACTGGCAAAAGCATGCCATTATCAATCGGTACCAATTTCAAATTAAATCGTATGCGAATAAAATATGACACGCATATTAGCATTTACTGACTGGTAATATTTAATTCAATCTGAATCTGGCTGGTAACGACTCATAATGGCATGCTTTTGCCAGCTCTGCCCAGTTACAGCCGGTCTCAGACAGCTCCATCTTGTTTCAGCCTAATAAGGCTGATATACGTGTAAAATTTTATTTATTTAAAATTTCAATTAATATTGTATGCGAATATAATTTTACAAGCATATTAGCTTTTACTGACTGTTATTGTTTTATACAATCTGTAACTGGCTGGTACAGTCTGATACTGGCATGTTTTTGCAACCTCTGGCCAGTTACAGCCGGTCTCAGACAGCGCCATTATATTTCAGCCTAATAAAGCTGATATACGTGTAAAATTTTACACGAATATTGGCTTTTAGCCGGTCTCAGACAGCACCATCATGTTTCATACTAATAAGGCTGATATACGTGTAAAATTTTATTTATTTAAAATTTCAAATAAAATCGTATGCCAATAAAATTTTACACGCATATTAGCTTTTACTGACTGGTATTGTTTTATACAAGCTGTAACTGGCTGGTACAGTCTGATACTGGTATGTTTTGCCAGCTGTGGCCAGTTATAGCCGGTCTCAGACAGCGCCATCATGTTTCTGCCTAAGGCAGATATACGTGTAAAATTTTATTTATTTAAAATTTTAAATAAAATATGCGTCTATAATTTTATTCGCATAAGTTTTTATTAGCAATTTTAAATAAATAAAATTTTACACGTATATCAGCTTTATTAAACTAAAACATGATGGGGCTATCTAAGACCAGAAAAACATTCATTTAAAATAACAATTTTCAAAGGCGTTAATTCAGCAAATAATACATATTTCGCAAAAACGATTTTCTAGTTAAAATACATATTGATTTTTGAATATCTCAAAAACCACATAAGTTAGAGAAAAAATGTGAAACATAAAAGTTAATCATATCTTAATTTCAAGTAACTTTTGTTTGTAAAGTTTTTGCGAATTACGTACCATTTACTGAATAATCGCCTTTAAAAATTGTTATTTTAAATGAACGTTTTTCTAGTTAAAATGCATATTTATTTTTGGATATCTCGAAAACCACATTAGTTAGAGAAAAAATGTAGGAAATAAAACTTAATGATATCTTTATTTCAAGTAACTTTTGTTTGAAAATTATTTGAGAAAAATGTACCATTTGCTGAATAATCGCCTTGGAAAACTGTTATTTTAAATTAACGTTTTTCTAGTTAAAATACATATTGATTTTTGAATATCTCGAAAACATTAAGGGTGAGAGAAAAATTTAAAAATATTAAATTTAAAGATATCTTAATATCTAGTAACATTTGTGTGAAAAGTTTTTGCGAAATATGTACCATTTACTGAATAATTGCCATTGAAAATTGTTAATTTAAATGAATGTTTTTCTAGTTAAAATACATATTGATTTTTGAATATCTCGAAAAACACATAAGAGAAAAAATATGGGACGTAAAAGTTAAAGATATTTTACTTTCAAGTAACTTTTGTTTGAAAAGTTTCTGCGAAATATCTACACTTTACTGAATATCCGCCATTGAAAACTGTAATTTTAAATGAACGTATTTCTATTTAAAATACATATTAATTTTTGAATATCTCGAAAACCACATAAGTTAAAGAAAAAATGAAAAAAAAACAAAAGTTAATGAAAATTAAATTTCAAGTAACTTTTGTTTGATAAATTTTGCCAAAAATTTACCGTTTACTGAATAAACGCCATTGAAAATTTTTATTTTAAATGAACGTTTTTCTAGTTAAAATACATATTAATTTTTTAATATCTCGAAAACCACAAAAGTAAGAGAAAAAATGTGTATTGTAATAGTTAAAGATATTTTAATATCAAGTAACTTTTGTTTGAAAAGTTTTTGCGAAATATGTACCATTTACTGAATAATCGCCATTGAAATTGTTAATTTAAATGAACATTTTTCTAATTAAAATACATTTTGATTTTTGAATATCTCGAAAGCCACATAAGTGAGTGAAAAAATAAAATTAAGAGATATCTTAATTTCAAGTAACTTTTGTTTGAAAAGTTTTTGCGAATAATGTACCATTTACTGAATAATCGCCATTGAAAATTGTTATTTTAAATGAACATTTTTCTAGTTAAAATACATATTGAATTTTAAATATCTCGAAAACCACTTAAGTAAGAGCAAAATTGACAACATAAAAGTTAAAGGTATCTTAATTTAAAGGAACATTTGTTTGAAAAGTTTTTGCGCCATATGTACAATATACTGAATAATCGCCATTGAAAATTGTTATTTTAAATGAACGTTTATCTAGTTAAAATACATATTAATTTTTTAATATCTCGTAAACCACAAAAGTAAGAGAAAAAATGTGGATTATAAAAGTTAAAGATATTTTAAAATCAAGTAACTTTTGTTTAAAAAGTTTTTGCGAAATATGTACCATTTACTGAATAATCGCCATTGAAAATTGTAATTTTAATAAATGAACAATTTTCTAGATAAAATACATATTGATTTTTGAATATCCAGAAAACCATATAAGTAAGAGTAAAAATGTGGAACATAAAAGCTGAAGATATTTAAATTTTTTTAAGTTTTGTTTGAAAAGTTTTTTCGAAATATGATTAACACAGGACCTGTCAGTAAAAGCTATAATGAGTGTAAAAGTTAATTTGCATACGATTTAATTGAAATTTTAAATAAATATTTTTTTCACTTATTTTAGCCTTATTATTCTGTAACATGATGGTGCTGTCTGAGACTGGCAATAACAGGCCTAAGCTGGCAAATACATGCCAGTATCAGACTGTACGAGCCATTTGCAGCTTGTATAAAACATGACCCGGCAGTAAAAACTAATATGCGTGTAATGTTTTATTCGCATTCGATTTTATTTGAAAATTAAAATAAATAATTTTTTTCACAAATTTAGCCTTAATAAGCCTGTATAAGACAGGACTAGTCAGTTATAGCCTAAATGCGTGTAAAATTTTATTTTCATTAAAATTCGCTTACCTGCTTACGATATCATTTCAAACTTTAAATAAATAACATTTTCCACGTATATTAGCCTGAAAAGGCTTAAATATGCCAGTACTAGCTGAGACCGGAGGCAGCTGGCCAGTGCTGGCAGAAACATGCCAGTCTCAGACAGTACCAGCCTGTATAAGGCAGGACAAGTCAGTTAAAGCTAAAATGCGTGTAAAATTTTATTTTCATTGAAATTCGCTTAACTGCTTACGACATCATTTGAAATTTTTAATAAATAATATTTTACACCTATATTAGCATGATTAGGCTGAAACATGCCGGTACTGGCTGAGACCAGCTGTAGCTGACCAGTGCTGGCAGAAAAATGCCAGTCTCAGACAGTACCAGCCAGTTACAGCCTGTATCAGACAGGACCAGCCAGTAAAAGCTAAAATTCGTGTAAAATTTTATTTTCATTAAAATACGCTTTTTTGCTTACGATATCATTTGAAATTTTAAATAAATAAAGT
The DNA here is from genome assembly GCA_933228885.1 of Leistus spinibarbis. Classification (NCBI taxonomy): domain Eukaryota; kingdom Metazoa; phylum Arthropoda; class Insecta; order Coleoptera; family Carabidae; genus Leistus; species Leistus spinibarbis. The sequence continues at coordinate 4,657,787 of OW121810.1, read as the reverse complement.
TTTAGCTTTTACTGGCTTGTACTGTCTGAGACTGGCATGTTTCTGCCAGCACTGGTCAGCTACAGCTGGTCTCAGCCAGTACCGGCATGTTTCAGCCTAATCATATTCTTGTAAAACATTTATTTAATATTTCAAATGATATCGTAAGCAAGTAAGCGTATTTTTATGAAAATAAAATTTTACACGCATTTTAGCTTTTACTAACTGATCCTGTCTTATACAGCACTGGTCAGCTACAAATTTTGTGGTCACAATATTTTCTTTTATGTAAGAAAATAAAAAGATTAGATACAACGCACCAATGCTTCCAGCTAGCAGCCTTTTGGTTAACAATTTGAAAAATTGTTATAGACTTAAAAAGTCTTACAATTTTTTGTAGTTTACTTTACTAAAAAAATTAGTGCATTTTTATTCAAAACTATTATATTTAATAATTTTTAATGGCCTTTGGGTTAACAATATGAAAAAATCATGTAGACATAAAATATCTTATAATTTTTTTGTAAAATTTTTGAGTGTTTAAATTATTTTTATTAGAGCAGTATTAAGGAGGGGGGATTCAAATTTTGGGGCAACATAACTCGGGAAGTATACAAGCGATTGGATTTAAACTGGGAGCGGATTGAAATGGGATACCAAATAATATGTGTACCAAATTTGGTGTGAATCGCTCCGGTACCTTCAGAGGAGGACACAAATTTGGTCGAGTGAGCGACGACTAACATCCAAGTATATGTTATATATTACTTTCCTTTACAGAGTAATAAGTAAGTATTGTAATCATGAAAAATGTCGAACTCGAGATTTCAACGGATATACATGTTTTGACCTTCCCTGAATCGAATGTGACTATTTTCGGAATGACATCTGTCTGTCTGTGTGTGTGTGTGTGTGTCTGTGTGTGTCTGTGAACGCTCTAGGGCCAAAACTGTCCAACGAAAAATTATGAAACTTCAAACTTAAGACTTGTATATGCCCTAGATGTGCACCTCTTATTTTTGAAAAGAATATTCAAACCGGTAGTTCATGTTTACCTAATACATATTTTGTTCTATCTCCAATATCACTAGAACGGCTACACATACGGCAAAAATAGTCAAGTTCATAATAAAAGATAATAATATTTCGCACAACTTTTGTTTGAAACATTTCTTCATAATTTGTACCAGTTATGAGAAAACTGCTACGAAAAAACTCAAATATCTTATTTACGTTGCCATAGTTATACCTACACTTCTGACTAATTTTATTATTTTTAAATCGGATCAACCATGAGTTACATCATTAGTTTCTTGTTTATTGAAAACAAACAAGCATTACATTGACAGTTATCTGTATGAATTATTATTTAAAATATTGATTTCTTATTAGAATAAATTGTATCAGGTAAATTATTATAGAATTAATTTATATTGTATATTTGCTGACATAATTAATTAACAATTTCAGAGTTTTACTGTGAAATTTGACTGTTTAAGAGTGAATACGATAAGTACTTCAAATTCAGATCCATTATAAATTGGTATAATTATCCAGTTATTTTCATTATATATTATATATATATATATATATATATATATATATATATATATATATATATATATATATATATATATATGTATATTAATATCTATCTATTGAAAACTACGTAAAAGAAAGTTGAGTGCAGGCCACTCCAGATATTTTTTCTTTGGATTCCAGGTGAAGAGTCCAACACTTTTTCTTACGGAAATTTTATAATCCGAGAATGCTACAGATACACGACCTTAGCTTCTTGACAGTACCAGCCAAATTTTAAATTAGGTAAAGGATAGATTTAAGTATTAATTTATAAATAAATTAAAACTAATAATAAGGTATAAGCTTCGCTTAATTTTTAATATTCTTAGTGCAACTAGATATTTTAAATATGCGTAGTTACAATCAAAACAAAATACATATAAATTTTTATAAAATACATTTAAAATACAACGATTAGAACAAATAGGTGAATTACAACTAGGCAATAAAAAAATAAATAAATTAGAGCTGTTTTCCTTTTTCAATCATTATTTGTAGTTAAAAAATGGGTTGTGGCCAACGCGGGACTTTCTTTTACGTAGTTTTCATCAATATTTATTGATTATAAAAATATAATATTAGGAAATAATAATCCAACAGAAACAATATGAAAACCAAGCTTACCTTATATAAATGAATGGGTTGAAAATTATACCAATACTAATTTGTAATGGTTTCGAAGTACTAACTATCAAAACTAAACAATTCTCTACCGAAATATTCTGAAATGTCATTTATCTAATTCAGACCATTTTGTTTTCTTGTCGAAATATTGACAGGCGCAGATGCTCCGATTAATTAAGCTAAATTCGAATCCATGACAACGTAAACAAGATTCTTAATATTTTCGGGAGCAGTTTTCTCGTAACTGGTACATTTATTGAAAAAACTTTTCAAACAAAAGTTGTGCGAAATATTAATATCTTTCATTATGAACATAACTATTTTTCGTTCTAGTGATATTGGAGATAGAACAAAAAATGCATAGAGTAAACATGCACTGCCGGTTTGAATATTCTTTTCAAAAATAGGAGGTGCACAAATAGACCATATACAAGTCTTAAGTTTGAAGTCTCATAATTTTACGTTGGACAGTTTCGGCTCTAGAGCGTTCACATACACACACACACACGCACACACACACACACACGCAGAGGTCAACCACACCTGACCTACAGAGTGAACTCCAACTGTAAGGTTAGAACAAACAGTTCAAGTGTCTAGTGAATTTTTTCGTTTCGGGGTGAAGCGCTACTGGGGCAGAGCCCGGAGCGAAAGTTTTTTCCGCGATCAGACCCGGTGAACCGCACCTAGGTCGTGGGGTACCGCGTGAACTCAGTGGAAAGGTAGTGCAGTGGGGAAGGAAATATCGCGGAATCCAAGACTGCGATCAGTTTTGCTGAATCGCGTCTGGTCCGCGAGATACCGCGCGGGGTTAGCTCGCGGATTCGCGCCGTCAAGCGACGGAATCCTCGGGTCCGCGGGACAGAGCTACGGAACAAGCCGACTAGGTGTTCCGAGCGAGTGCGATAGTGGGTGCCGAGAGAGTGCGATAGTGGGTGTGCGAGAGAGTGCGATAGTGGGTGTGCGAGAGAGTGCGATAGTGGGTGTGCGATAGTGGGTGCGCGAGAGAGTGCGACAGCACTATTGTGGGAAGACAGAGCAGCGCAAAGCTAGTTATGATTGTTTGTGCCTATACATATGTTTTACATTTTATATGGCATCCTCAATAAACTCAACGGAGAAGAACTCGGCAGAGCTGAGGAGAGAAAAGTTGCAGATGCTGGGAAAGAAGGTCACGGACCTTCTTGACTTTGTGAAGCCGAGGCACAACGTCCACGGCGAGATCAAACGCATGGCGAGCTCGATCCGAACATACTACGATCAGCTAGTAGTCATGGAGGATGCGATGATCACGGCGGCGAAACCGGAGACTAAGGTAGCAGACACCCAGACACCGTCTGCGCCGAGTGACAAGGAATCCAAGAAGAGGAAACCTAGCATGTCTCCCCAGGTGGATGACAAAAGGCAGCGTAAGTCATTGCGCAAGGATAACCCACTGCCCAGAGATGCTACTGCATCGAACTCGAGCGCACCAGCACCGAGCGGAAGCGATGAGCCGCCAGCTGACAATTGGCAGGAAGTGAGGAAGCCAAGGTCGAAACCAGTGAAATTGAGACCGTCGCGCCCGGATATCCTGATAGTAAAAGCGAAAGAGGGCTTCTCCTACGCGGATATCCTTCAGAAAATGAAAAGTGACCCGAACCTTCAGGAAGTTGGGGCGAGCGTCACGAAAATCCGGCGTAACGCAGCTGGAAACCTGCTCTTTGAGCTGAAAAGAAGAACAGAAACCACCCAAGTGTGCTCATCAATAACGCAGAAGCTCGGAGAATCAGCGAGGATAGAAGTCCGTAAGGACGAGACTAACATAGAACTAAGAGATCTAGACGAGCTGACCAAAAAGGAAGACGTCTGCGAAGCCTTGAAGACAGAACTCGAGGTGGATATCGAAGTGACGGCTATTAAATCCATTCGGAAGGCATACGAAGGCACTCAAACTGCCGTTGTCCGTCTGCCGATGGAGGTAGCCAGGAAAGTGCTCGAGAAAGGCCGAGTGAGAATCGGTTGGGTGAACTGCCGAGTGAGAGAGAAGGTAGACCTCGGAAAGTGCTGCAGGCTTTCGGACATCTGGCCCGCAACTGCAAGGGGCCTGACAGATCGAAATGCTGCCTCAACTGTGGTGAGGCCGGCCACATGCACGGAGCATGTACCAAAAACCCGTTGTGCATTCTATGTAAAAACAGCGGCGGAGGCGACAAGCATCCAACAGGGAGTTTCGTCTGTCCGATGTACAAAAAAGCCCTGAGAGCAGCAGGTAAAAAGAAGGTGGTAAACCAAAGAAAATGAGGATCTTTCAGCTAAACCTCAACCACTGCGCAGCGGCGCAAGACCTCTTGACGCAATCGGTGCGAGACCTCAATATCAACGTTGCAATCTTGGCGGAGCAGTACAAGGACATCGATTACTCACGTGCTTGGATCCCTGACACTTCCAGCCGAGCGGCTATCTGGATATGTGGGAAGAAATTCATCCAGGAAACACCAGAAATACCGAGAGCAGGGTTTACTTGGGCCAAGGTGGAAGGTATCTACATTTGTAGTGTATACGCTCCACCAAGTGCTTCCCAGGAGGAATTCGAAGTTCTACTAAACGAACTGGCAGACGAGATGAGAGGCCGGCGACCTCTTATCATTGCGGGGGACTTTAATGCGTGGTCCACGGAATGGGGCAGCAGAAAAACCAACCAGAGAGGTGAGACGCTCATGGACTTCATCGCCTCTCAGGATGCTGTCTATCTCAACGGCGGTGAAACCCCGACCTTCGCCAGGAACGGCAATACCTCCATCGTAGACGTGACCTTTGCTAGTGAGAACATAGCTCCTCGAGTAACGTCATGGCATGTCAGTGACCACTACACTCACAGTGATCACCAGGCCATTATCATGGAACTGGAACCGGCCGGACGAAGAGAAGGGAAGAAACCAACGCCAGCCAGATGGAACCCTAGATCATTCGACCGGGAATCCTTCACTGTCATGATGAAGGAGGACAGTGAATTGTCAGGCTCATCTGAGCGCATGACGGAGCAACTAATGTCGTTAGTGCTCAAAGCCTGTGACGCTTCTATGCCGAAGTGCACCAATAGAAACCGCCACGCACCGGTCTACTGATGGAATGAAGCGATCGCCGAACTCCGGAAACTGTGCCACCGCACCCGCAGGCAGGCACAGCGCGCACATGGACGAGATTCCTATAACACTCTGAAGCAGCGGCACGTTGAGGCACGCGGTGACCTCAAAAGAGCTATCAAAGAGAGCAAGGATCGCACGTGGAAGGAGCTATGCGGCATGGTCGATGATGACCCATGGGGCAGGCCGTATAAGACGGTAATGGCAAGGCTGAAAAGGTGCTCAATAACCGCACCATCCTGCCCAGTACTTATGGAAAGGATAGTGGCAACTCTCTTCCCACAACAACCGGGACTCACCCTCACCTACACCGAAGACCTGCAGGCAGGCCATTGTTTCGCCGTCCCAACCATCACGGGCGAGGAACTGAACAAAGCCTGTAGCAAGATCGGGGACGCGAAGGCCCCTGGTCCAGACGGGGTTCCCAACACCGCTCTCAAAGCAGCCATCAGGTCCCGACCACAGGCTTTCATCAAGATGTACAACACCTGTCTTGCCGAAGGAGTCTTCCCAAGCCGGTGGAAGAGGCAAAGTTTGGTCCTACTCCCGAAAAGGAACAAGCCGCCAGACGACCCGTCATCGTACCGTCCAATCTGCCTGCTGGATACGGTGGGCAAGGTGCTTGAGAGGATCATCTGCAACCGGTTAGAGGAGTTCAGCGAAGGAGCTCGAGGCCTCTCGGAAAACCAGTACGGATACCGAAAGGCGAGGTCCACTGTTGATGCCATCGACATGGTCGTTGACATCGCCCGTGGGGCCATTTCAGGCAAGCGCTGGAAGCGAGGGGCCAAGCAATACTGCGCTCTTGTCACCCTGGACGTGAAGAACGCGTTCAACTCGGCAAACTGGGATTGCATCCTGGAAGCGCTGAGGCGGATGGAGGTCCCGGAGTACATCATGTGCATAATAACTAGCTATTTTAACGACAGAACTCTGACGTACAGCACAGACGCTGGACCAAAGACCTGTAACATCACAGGTGGTGTCCCACAAGGTTCGGTGCTTGGTCCTTTGTTGTGGAACATTATATACGATGGGGTTCTCAGGTTGCCTATGCCCACGGGAACCACGACGATCGGTTTTGCAGACGATGTGGCGGTGGTGGTTGTCGCCAAATACTTGGAGGAAGTGACACAGAGGGCAAACGAGGCCGTCGAGAAGATCCGCCTATGGCTCTCGGCAAATGGCCTGCAGCTGGCAAACCACAAGACGGAAGCAGTCCTGGTGACTAGCAGAAAAGCGAGGGAGACCGTCACCCTCTCCATCGGTGGCTGCGACATAACCTCGCAGCCATCACTGCGATATCTAGGGGTCCAAATAGATGCAAGGCTACGGTTCGACGAACACCTGCGAATTGTGAGTGCGAGGGCTGGAGCTATGTGCAACGCTCTGGTAAGGATAATGCCAAACTTCGGCGGTCCGAGGCAGGCCAGGCGACGGCTCCTTTCGAGCGTCGTCAGTTCAGTGATGCTCTACGCAGCCCTTATCTGGTCGGAAGCCGCGGCGGTGGCATCGTACGCGCGACAGATGACTGCGGTCTATCGTAGGAGTGCCCTGAGAGTAACCCGGGCATTTCGCACGGTCTCATACGATGCCGTGTGCGTGGTTGCCGCCGTGATGCCGTTCCACCTACTGGCTGAGGAACGGACGGTGATCCACCGGCGAAGGCGTGAAACCCAGTCAACCGAACGGTGCAACATTGCCACGGAAGCCAGGACGGCGATGGCAGCTCGATGGCAGCAGCTGTGGGACGAATCGACCAAAGGACGGTGGACTCATCGTCTCATTCCAGAAATCACCGTGTGGTCAGCGAGGCAGCACGGTGAGGTGGATCACTACCTCACGCAGCTGCTGACGGGACATGGCTGCTTTAGAGCCTACCAACTTCGCTTCAGGTTGGACGACGATGCTTCGTGCCTCGTTTGCCACCCTGTGCACGAAACCGCGGAGCACGTATTCTTCCACTGCCCGCGCTTTGACAGAGAACGGGAGATCCTGCAGCGACACCTCCGACGACAGCTCTCTCCGGAGCACATAGTTGGCGAAATGATCGCTAGCGCGACCGCCTGGGACGCGGTATCCAACTATGCGGCCAAGGTCATCCAGGAGCTCAGACACACGGAGAAGGCACGGAAAGGCCTGCCCGTGGCGTAGAAGAGGAGGGCGAGTAGCCACACTCGAGGGCGCTTGACAGCCAGTCCGCCCCCGCGAAGTAATGCCTGACGGCGGTCCCGCGGGGTAGCGTGTTGTATAGGGAGGTGGTTTTAGTGGGTAAACACACACACACACACAGACGTCATTCCGAAAATAGTCACATTCGATTCAGGGAAGCTCAAAACGTGTATATCCGTTGAAATCTCGATTTCGATATATTATTTTGAAATTTTATATACAAAAATAATAATACAGAATTTTTTTATATTTATTTATTAAAATATAATATTTACATTAAAAAAAATATATATATATATTTAGAAACATTATATACAAACATAATAATACAGAAAAGTTTAACATTTATATTACTTAAAATATTATATTCACATTAAAAAATATATATATAATATGAATTATCATACGTCCGAAGAACAGCGACAATACACAAAGTCAACACATGAAGGTCAACAACACATGTAGCATTTGAATATATAAACATTGGCGACTTATAAATCCAAATACAGATTCTCGTATGACAAAACCGTAATCCAGCTTAATTGAAATAATAAATTATAATTTCATTTAAAGATTTAACATCTTTATTACTTAAAATATTGTATTTACATTAAAATAATATATATTATTTAGAAATTTTATATACAAAAATATTAATAAAGAAAAATTTTACATTTATATTACTTAAAAAATTATATTTACATTCAAAAAAATATATATTTAGAAACTTTATAAACAAAAATAATAATACAGAAAAATTTTACATTTATATTACTTAAAATATTATATTTACAATAAAAAGAAATAAAAAATTAGAAATTTTAAAAAACAAAAATAATAATAAAGCAATTTTTTACATTTTTTTATTAAAATATTATATTTACATTAAATATATATATATATATATAGAAACTTTATATACGAAAATATTAATACAGAAAAATTTAACATTTATATTACTTAAAATATTATATTCACATTAAAAAATATCTGGAGTGGCCTGCACTCAACTTTCTTTTACGTAGTTTTCAATATTTATATATATATATATATATATATATATATATATATATATATATATATATCCCAAACAAACCAATTTATAATTGATCTGAATTTGAAGTACTTATCGTGTTCACTCTTATGCTGTCAAACTCCACAGAAAACTCACTCAAATTTCACAGTAAAACTCTGAAATTGTTATTTAATTATGTTAGCAAATATATAATATAAATTGATTCTATAATAATTTACCTGATACAATTTATTCTAATAAGAAATCAATATTTTAAATAATAATTCATACAGATAACAGTCAATGTAATGCTTGTTTGTTTTCAATAAACAACAAACAAATGATGTAACTCATGGTTGATCCGATTTAATAATATTAAAATTTGTCACAAGTGTCCCCAGTAGCACAACGATATAGTACCAATATTGTTTGCCATATTGGCGCAATGTGGTGTGGGTTAACATAGTGTTAGATTACTACAATATTGTATTTCAATATTGGCAGAATATTGCAAACCAATATTGTATAAATATAACATCTCCATATTTACCCAATATGTAAATGAAATATTTATTCTATATTATATATTTTGATTTAAAAATATAATAAAAACTCAAAATTAATAATAAATATATTTCATAAAGTTTATTGCACATCAGAGATATAAAACATATACATATAGTGTTATAGTGTATATATATATAAAAATTGTTAATAAAAAAATATATAGTAAATATATTCACACATATATATATTAGTACAGTGTTATAAAATATAGAATTAGTGTTCCTTTCTTCCAACATCGCGATCTCTAGCCGTTGCCAGGTACATAGATCCTATTTTTGATATTTCATGTTCTGTCCCATGATAGATGCGATTGTGTATTGCTTCTGGATAAATGATAAGGAGACCAAGCTAAAGCAGATATAAATTGTTCAATTTACAAGTAATATATGAATTACCTTAATGTGTAAAATATGACATTCGATTTACGAATAAGATGATCAATATTGATTTCAATTTTAAACACGATAATACAAAATACCGCAAGATAACACGACCAAGAAAAGATACAATGAAGGAACCAAATTGAAACGAAAAAGTGACAGGCCCTATCCTATAGGATCATAGGAATTATTTAACAGTGGCGTGCTGTTTGTATCTATTCATCGTTTCTGACTTCCACTCCTCAAATGATAAAGTAGTTATAAAGTTAAGCAAGAAAAACGTATTAGAATTGGGTATTAAATGCCAATGACTTGTTTGCGTTTTGAAAACCGTCTTAAAAAATATTTTTATTTAATTGCAGCAGGCTAAAAGTAATACGCCACTGTCATTCCCACTATGCATTGCAATGGAGCGCGCATGCGCGATGGTACATCATTTTGCCAATATTGGTATTATATGGTTTTTGACTGAAAATACAATATTGTTTATCCCATATTGTATTGATATTAAAATCACTATCTTAAGATATGTATGATTTTTCGTAGCAGTTTTCTCGTAACTGGTACATTTTTTGAAGAAACTTTTCAAACAAAAGTTGTGCGAAATATTCATAGCTTTCATTATGAACATAACTATTTTTGCCATGAGGGCAGCCGTTCTAGTGATATTGGAGAAAGGACAAAAAATGCATAGAGTAAACATGCACTTTCGGTTTGAATATTCTTTTCAAAAATAGAAGGTTCACATTAAGTCCATATGCAAGTCTTAGGTTTGAAGTTTCATAATTTTTCGTTCCACAGTTTCGGCTCTAGAGCGTTCACATACACACAGATGTCACTCCGAAAATAGGACATTCGATTCAGGGAATGTCCAACCATGTATATCCGTTGAAATCTCTAGTTCGAAATATTTCATGATTACTAGAAAATTGTTCTTCGATATACTAAAAGTTCTTAAAAATATTTTATTTATATTGTACCAATATGTATATTTAATATTGGCAAATCAATATGTAACCCATATACCAAATCCATAAGAATCACAAACATCTTATTTGCAATATTGGTATAACATAGTTTTTGATTGAGAATACAATATTGTTTTTTCGACCAAACCATAAATGATAGAAAGTTGAAATTTAGACAGTCAAACAACCTGTATTTGGTGTATATTGTCATTCAACTTAATCAAGATAATATTACGACCTCCACAGCAAACCGCGTGTACCGTGTTTCCGTAACACTCCGTCAGATTCAAGACATTTCAATCGGAATGAATGAAACCTGTTTACATCTCTAATGCAATTGTGGCAGATCATTGTGGGAAGGCCATCGTCTTTACAACTACAACTACAACACGCCTTCAATCAACACATTCATTCACCACTGTTCACTAACCAACTTATAACTCTTTGCTTACAATAATAAATGCTCATTGGTTAACCAAGACCACTTATATTCATTTGTTCAAGGGTCAGTGTTGCCAGCGGGTCGAAGTAATAAGTCAATTCTAACAAACTAAAAAGTCGCTAAAAGCATGTCGATAAAGTTATCCACAGTTTTCTACAGCATACACTTTTTGTTGCCAACATAAAAAAAACTATAAATCCCCTAGATTTTTATTTCGCTTAATACGTGGTATTAAGACCTCAATTGTGTTTCATTTTGTGTATAATATCAATAATTAGCTATATATAATCAAAAACTGTAGAAATATGTTCAGGAATTATGAATTATCATTAATAACCCCCGCCTCATAGAAACAAACAGCACGTCGTCCGACGTTTCCCTGATTTACAAAAAATCTAAATGTCTAAGAAACAAGGAAGAACTGTTTTTGTAATCTACACACTAACATCTTTCAGAAAATGTATAATACATATAAATTTACTTAGTGCATGCATTAAAAAAATAACATTTTAAAATGGAATTGGCTACTTGCTACATCTTCTTAATTTGTATGAAAATCTACACAGTCCTTATGCAAATGTGATACATCATCTTAATCAGTGCACTTTTGGCTATAATTTAAGATATAATACATAGAAATCGAATGAGTGTACTCAACGTACATTCATTAGAATCAAAATGGTGCACCTGCGACTATAGACATTTCCCTAATTTACAAAAATCTAAATGTCTAAGAAACAAGGGAGAACTGTTTTTGTAATCTACACACTGACACCTTTCAGAAAATGTATAAAACATATAAATTCACGCAGTGCACGAATTAAACAAGATTTGATACGCGTAAAAAGCACCAACGCGTTGCCCTGAATCCAAAAATATATATAACTGGATGTTAGTCGTCGCTCGTAAGATCAAATTTGTAACTCCGCTGAAGGTACCGGATCGATTCACACCAAATTTGGTTACATATTATTTACTATCCCATTTGTATCCACTCGCAGTTTAAATCCAATCGCCCGTATACTTTCCGAGTTATAGGCCCCCAAAATTTAAAGCCCCTGTTAATACTGCCCTTATAAAAATAATTTAAACACCCAAAAATTCTACTAATAATTCTAAGATATTTTATGCCTACATGATATTTTCATATTGTTAACTCAAAGGCCATAAAAAATTATTAAATATTATAATTTTGAATTTTGTTGACCAAAAGGCTCGCATCGTATATATTACACTTAAAAGGCTAGCTGGACGCATTGATGCGTTGTACGCGTACCAAATCTTATTTATATAAAAATAAATAGAATTAAAAAATGAGATGGTATACTTAAAATTTATATAATTATTTTTTTAAGTCGAATTTTGCAAAACACTTTTAAGAATATATTCTAGACATATTAAGACAAAAAAAAAATCGATTCTTTTTCTTTTCACAATGTGAATATCTCCTTAATAAACCGAATATATTTTATGCAAAGTTAAACTCATTTAAGATTTAAGAAACGTGGCAAACTTGTTAAAATATCGACATAACTTTGTCGAGTTTTTGTTATACATAAAAAACAAATTGCATATTTTAAAATTAATAATTATTATATTCAAATATGTCTTTATGGACCTTGGGTTCACAATATGAAGAAATATCTTTATCTTTACGTCGGACGTTCTTATGTGAACATGTAACTGATGGTTACTGTTCACCAGTTCGCCTTTTTGAATGTTATGTGGATTAAGGAAATAAAATACACAAATAAAATAAAATACAGTTAACAAAACATTCATTAAATTCAGATAAAATATACATTAATAATACCACAGAGTTATATTTAATAAAAGTTAAACAATACAAATAAAAAGTTTATGGTAAATTGAACAAATTATAAAAATATTTTGAAGCCACAATGATTTAAAACAAACAGAATTATTCCATGTACAAAATATTTAGTTAAAAATTATTCAAACTCTCAGAACGCTAATCGCAAAAATATTCAATATAAAAATTATTTAAAGCAAGTAAAACTAAAACATTTACTGATAAACTACAACCAAAAAATTATGTAATTCTAGTTTTAGTTAATTTACCTGAGTTTTTTTACTATATTTCTGCGTATAATTACATGATTTATAATTGTAACTTTACATGGACTTGTAAATTTATATCCATTATTTACATAGTGTTGCTGTCTTTTAAAAATCGTATTTAACAAAATGTTTATTATAATATTGATTGAATATTCAAAATCAATATTTGGAATGTAGTTTTTGGAAAGAAAAAGAAGTGATTTTTATGAAACCTGTTAGTTGCATCAATCAGTATTTGAATTGCAATGAATAATAGTGATTGATGCTTAAGCCCTGCCACCTCGACAAGGTCGGTTCCACGTCGGCAGGGACCCGCCTCCCCCCTGAAATTCGTCACTTTAGTAAGAGTTGCAATCGCGAGTACTCGCCGCAGACTTGGACTTAACCACCGAACAGACAGAGCCCCTGCTTCTTCTGATCTAGTCGACGCCTCAACGACGCTAACCCATTTAAGGATACGCACGGCGATCGAACTTAAAGTTCATTTTACCAAGGACTTACAGGACTTGGATCAGTACAGGAAGCGCTGCCGGCCGCCAACTGATGAACGAGTACCTTTGATTGCAACGTTACTACACTGCGAATTATATATTATTCGTCGCTCGTTGGGTGCCCACTATTACATTTAATTCCATTTATTCAACACTTAAGTAAGAGTTTGTTTCTTCCAACCTCGGAATACCCAAATTCTGTGGTCTTTTTGCGCGCGACGATATGATTTTATACTCCAGCAGGAGATCACACGGGGCCACTGAATATTTTGAGTAACTTTGGTTTGCAAACAGTTACATAAGTGTGAATACCCCTTAAAGTTCAAACATTTGGTGCACCATACACAGCTGTAAAATAATTATACAAATTAATACAAATTAAATAGTATTCAGGAGCGGGAAATTCTCGTAGGCCCCTACTGTAGACCTGAAAAAGAAACGGCGACCGCCCCTGATACTTATTAGCTGTAAAATAATAATATATATTAATACAAATTAAATTAAATACTCGTAGGGCCCTACTGTAGACCTGAAAACATAATTTAATAATTAGAAGTTGGGGTTTGGGAAATATTTTTGAGCAATCATTACAAAGTGTTCGATCAAATTCGGTTGTAACTGAAATAAGTGGCCTTAAAACCGCAATCATTCCCATTTATACCACAACAGCATACCACACACAGCATACCACACACAGCATACCACACCAGCATACCATACAAAGCATACCACACACAGCATACCACACATAGCATACAGAACGGACTTCGTTGAAGCACGATTCAACGAAGAAGAACCTGACGATGACGAAAAAGAAAGTGTCCTGTGTTTCGTCCCACAGGACACGCGGGCAAATGTTTCAGGACAACAAAACAGAACGGACACATTGTAAAGATTGCTGTTTGTTTATTTGGGTATAGGAATACAATAGGTTAACAATTAGCGCTTTTAAATTGTCGATTTTACCTCGATATCGATATCGTACATAATACCTCGACTGGAACTGTCACACATCTGACTGCTTGCTTGGCTTGATGTTTCAATACTGTTTATAAATGTTCATTATAACTATAGGACTGGTTCAATTTATAAAAATCAAGTTTTTCGACATAAACACACACATTCAATAATTATGTGATCACATTCTGTTAATGAAACTAGTCATTAAAATGTTTCTACATTATAGTTACGTATTCACGATTTTAAATATTTATGGCGATTTTAGACATTGACTAGTACAGAAGAGCTGTGGTATTCGGTACGTACAATGCACCAATGCGTCCAGCTCGCCTTAGGTAAGATACGCAATGTGAGCAGTGTCTCCCTTCTACTTCACGCTTGGCATTAAAATTAAAAAATAATTGTTTTTAATTATAATGAACTATGGGTTCATAATTTGAAAAAAACAAGTAGCGAGCATAATAATAAACTGTAAAGCCATCTATTGATGACTAGATAACTGCTCGCATTGCATTACTTACATTACTTACACTACTTAAGGCGAGCTGGACGCATAGGTGCGTTGTTTAATTAATGAATCTTTAAATATTTGCAATTCCGGGGAGCGAACGTTAACTATGCTGGTTGTGGTTAGATATTAAATTCTTTATATTACGAAAATATTTCATATTTACAAAACATTTTGCGTATAATGTTCTCATAAGGCGATATATTGCAAAAAATAAATAATTAAAAAGAACAAGATTTGATACGCGTAAAACGCACCAACGCGCAGAGCTCGCCCTTAGGTAAAATATGCGTTGCGAGCAGTGCTTTTTAATTATTATGGCCTTTTGGTTAACAATTTGAAAATATGTTATAGGTGTAAAAAGTCTTACATTTAATTTTAGATTATATTGATTAAAAGAAAATTTAGTGCATATTTTAAAATTCAAAATTATAATATTTAATAATTTTTTTCGGGCTTTGGGTTAACAAAATGAAAAAATCTTGTAGAAAGTTAAGTAATACAGTTATTATTTAGAACTATAAAAACTTACTTAATTGTTCTTGCAGCCAACCAGCTATCTCCATCATACCAATTTTATTGAAATGGATTAAGTCTTCACATTCCTTCAAATGGCGTAGGTGAAACGGCCTTTTAGGTAGGTGCTAAAACATAAAATATATTCAGGTAGCCAATGGTTGAATCTTTATATATTTATCAAATAATACTTTTCAAATAACTCTTTCCTTGGTGTTCCACGGCTATTTATCATAAATTGATAAACATCTAATACATAGAATGAGTCTCTTGCAAGTAAATAAAGTTTTGTCAATGAAGGAATTACATAAAAGTATGTTTGATAATACCTTGAAGTTTTTTTATTGCATTATTATATAGGTCTGTTAATAACATCCGTTCCGGGTCATCCCAATATTTCAACAACGGCGGAATGGTTAAAAATACAACTTCTTTGCCCCACAGGATCTTCTTAAGGTTGTGCTGTTTACAGAATATTATTAATTAAAATGGTCCATCATAATCCAATATTACATTACCTTGATGACATCATTGGTTCCGATGCAAATCAGAACCTTCGAGCCAATATTTGCTTTATAGCGTAATTCTATATGTTTTATATGTGTAATGTATGTTCTTTACGACCTTAAGGTCACATTTACGAAAGGAACGTTTAGTTTTTCTTTAAATTAAGAAGATGTAGCAAGTAGCCAATTCCATTTTAAAATGTTATTTTTTTAATGTATGCACTAAGTAAATTCATATGTTTTATACATTTTCTGAAAGGTGTCAGTGTATAGATTACAAAAACAGTTCTCCCTTGTTTCTTAGACATTTAGATTTTTTGTAAATCAGGGAAACGTCGGACGACGTGCTGTTTGTTCCTATGAGGCGGGGGTTTTTAATGATAATTCATAATTCCTGAACATATTTCTACAGTTTTTGATTATATATAGCTAATTATTGATATTCTACACAAAATGAAACACAATTGAGGTCTTAATACCACGTATTAAGCGAAATAAAAATCTAGGGGATTTATAGTTTTTTTTATGTTGGCAACAAAAAGTGTATGCTGTAGAAAACTGTGGATAAATTTATCGACATGCTTTTAGCGACTTTTTAATTTGTTAGAATTGACTTATTACTTCGACCCGCTGGCAACACTGACCCTTGAACAAATGAATATAAGTGGTCTTGGTTAACCAATGAGCATTTATTATTGTAAGCAAAGAGTTATAAATTGGTTAGTGAACAGTGGTGAATGAATGTGTTGATTGAAGGCGTGTTGTAGTTGTAGTTGTAAAGACGATGGCCTTCCCACAATGATCTGCCACAATTGCATTAGAGATGTAAACAGGTTTCATTCATTCCGATTGAAATGTCTTGAATCTGACGGAGTGTTACGGAAACACGGTACACGCGGTTTGCTGTGGAGGTCGTAATATTATCTTGATTAAGTTGAATGACAATATACACCAAATATAGGTTGTTTGACTGTCTAAATTTCAACTTTCTATCATTTATGGTTTGGTCGAAAAAAAATCGCAAAGTTTGAAAAAAATTTCAAGTTTAAAATAATTCCGTGAAATGTATCCAATTTTTTTTCCTTTCAAACAGACTGAAAGTAAGTTTCTAGAGTAATTAAATATCGGAGAACTCAAATCTGTTAACGGCGGCTTGATACGATGCACCGTTTTCGAGTTATATGTAGATTTGCATTTTATCAACTTCAAATCGCGCTAACAGCAAATTCTAACGGTTTTTCGACAATTTAATTACCATTTTTGGAATCAGCGTAGTCAAATTAATCTAAATATATGTCAAACTCAAAAATATTTTTTTGCCGAAAATTTCGTAAAAAAAAATCGACGATTTTCACTGTTTTTTCATGCGGTTTGCTGTGGAGGTCGTATATATATATATATATATATATATATATATATATATATATATATGTATATATATATATAAATATATATATATGTATATTACTAAAATTACTAATAGTATGCCGTCAGCGTCAGTGCTTAAAAACAGTAGTATGCTACGCAGCGTAGTATATATAATTTTGCAGTTCAGCAGCCACTTAAAATAGATATAATGAAAATCCGGATAAAAAAGGGAAATATTTTATTTTAGATCTTGATTTTAAAATGTATAAGGTATATAATTTAATAAAATTTGGAGCGGCGGCAAACGGCGGCAACTTCCCCAGTAGCACCAAATGTCAAAACTATATCGCATAAATATTGGTTAAATATTGTATCTTGGCTAAATATGGCATATAGAAAACCCATATTGGTTATATATTGTATGTCAATATTTAACTCCTAAAAATGATTTCAATATTGATACAATATGGAAAAAACAATATTGTATTCTCAATCAAAAACCATATTATACCAATATTGTCAAAATGGTGCTCCATTGCAATGCATAGTGGGAATGACAGTGGCGTATTACTTTTAGCCTGCTGCAATTAAATAAAAATATTTTTTAAGACGGTTTTCAAAACGCAAACAAGTCATTGGCATTTAATACCCAATTTTAATATGTTTTTCTTGCTTAACTTTATAACTACTTTATCATTTGAGGAGTGGAACTCAGAAACGATGAATAGATACAAACAGCACGCCATTGTTAAATAATTCCTATGATCCTATAGGATAGAGCCTGTCACTTTTTCGTTTCAATTTGGTTCCTTCATTGTATCATTTCTTGGTCGTGTTATCTTGCGGTATTTTGTATTATCGTGTTTAAAATTGAAATCAATATTGATCATCTTATTCGTAAATCGAATGTCATATTTGACACATTAAGGTAAGTCATATTTTACTTGTAAATTGAACAGTTTATATCATTCTGTGTACCGTATATTAACTTTATATTTCAATCTGTTGTTCTGCTTTAGCTTGTTCTCCTTATCATTTATCCAGAAGCAATACACAATCGCATCTATCATGGGACAGAACATGAAATATCAAAAATAGGATCTATGTATGTACCTGGCAACGGCTAGAGATCGCGATGTCGGAACAAAGGAAGAAGAAGAACGCCCAACACTCATTCTATATTTTATAACAGTGTACTAATATATATAAGTGTTAAGTCTTCCCAACCGTTGCTATTAGAGCTATTTGTTTATTATTAACAAGAGACATGTATTAAGACTACATGTAGACAGATGTATGAAATGTGTTCTCAATAAAACCAATTAAGCAATTCTACAACTATTGTTGTTATTTATTCTTTCTAATACACTACATTGGCGACGAGGATGGGATTCGCATAGATCCCCGAGTTGTAGAAATTTTATTTTGGTCCCCTCAAGAAGCGTTCAATTTCAGTGCTGACCGATGACGTCCTTTGGCAGCATTGGAGAATTTAACCCCAGCGATCCACCATCATGGAAGCTCTATATACAACGCCTTGAGTATTTTTTAGAAGCGAATCAAATTGCATCAGAAGCAAGGAAAAAGGCAACGCTTCTATCAGTGTGCGGTGTTAGAACTCTCAGCACAGTGAATTCTCTTATCTCCCCTGCAACCCCGTCTGATAAGTCGTACGCAGAGATCGTAGAATTACTGACTGTACATTTCACACCGAAACCGTCACAAATCTTCTGTCGTTTTCAATTTCATAAACGGGTACAAAACCGAGAAGAGAGTGTTAACGCATATATTATAGATCTTCGCCGTTTGGCTGAAAACTGCAATTTTGGAGCTACCCAAAACGAACGTCTACTCGATCAACTAGTCTGTTGTTTAAATAATAAAGCCCTGCAACGTCGACTGCTTTCAGAAACTGAGCTATCCCTGGAGGCCGCTCTTCGGAAGGCTTACGCCGCGGAAGCCGCAGCAGCCCAATCCAAGGAAATCCAAGCCCAGCATTTACCGAGCGAGTCTGCAACTTCACACAAGGTTGGGAAAAAAGGTATTAAGAATCAACATTCGCCTTTTTACCCAAACAAATCATCCTGCAATGGTTGTGGAGGAAATCATCTTCGTGTCTCCTGCCGATTCAAGGATACAATCTGCCACAGCTGCGGAAAAAAGGGACACATTGAGCGAGTCTGTAAGTTGAAAGCTTCCAAATCAACCGATTCGCCCTATAAACCCCCCTCACATACATCTACAGAGAGAACTTCAAACGCGATAGATACTACCGAAAGTATTTATCTAAACTGTGTTTGTAATGTTGAGCCTTTCGCTAAATTAAGTACATATGTTAAATTAGATGGTACCTCTTGTAAAATGGAGATTGATTCAGGGTCTGAATATTCCATCATTTCGCATGCTACGTACCAACAGTTGTGGCCAAAATCCGGCCCCATAATTAACCCGCTTCCTTTCAATCTCTGCGATTATCAACGGCAGACAATTCCAATGCGTGGAATGTGTCAGGTCAACGTTACCTACGGCCAATTACAAAACAACCTACGTTTCAACTGGTTCAAACCCCTAGGAATACAATTTTCGGGAATAAATCAAACCACAACAGATCCATTATCCAAAATCCTATCTACTTACCAAGAAGTATTTAGCGAAGAACTTGGTACTTTTAACGGTCCAGTAGTGACTCTCCACATTGATCCTCAAGCAAGACCCATCCGCATGAAGGCCAGAAATTTACCTATTGCCCTGCGTTCCAAAGTTGATGCAGCGCTAGACAAATTGCTGGAGAAAAAGGTAATTGAGCCAATGTCTAACCCTAAATGGGCCACACCAATTGTCCCCATCATCAAATCTGATGGGACAATTCGTCTATGTGGAGATTATAAAGTAACCTTAAATAGAGCCATGCAAAATCATACATATCCAATACCCGCCATATCTCACCTCCTTGCCCGACTATCGGGAGGAAAGATTTTTGGTAAGATTGATTTCGCCCAAGCCTATCTACAGTTAGTGGTAGATAATGCGTCCGCTGAAGCTCAGACCATCATCACCCATCGAGGAGCCTTCAGGGTAAATCGCCTCCAATTTGGCGTCAACCAAGCTCCAGGTATTTTCCAAAACTTTATTGAGGATCTATTAGTCGGTATACCCAATGTAATTCCATATTTTGATGATGTGCTAATCAAAGCTAAAGATTTGCAAGAGTTTGGGGAGATTTTAACCAAAATCCTTAAACGTTGTAAAGAGGCTGGACTTCGAATTAAGAAGGAAAAATGCAAATTTGGTGTACCTTCTGTCCAATTCCTTGGCTACGTAGTGGATGCTACGGGAATCCATCCTACCAATGAAAAGATCAGGGCTATTCGTGAAGCCCCGACACCAAAAAACAAACAGGAATTAGCGCCACCCAGAGCACCAGTACATCACTGGGAAGCCCCGCGGAACCCATGGTCACGTCTTCACATTGATTTCGCCGGGCCCTTTCAAAATCAAACTTTCCTTATCCTGGTTGATGCATTCTCAAAATGGTTGGAGGTCAAACGAATGCCATCAACTACAGCCGCTGCAACCATATCCGCATTGAGAGAAATGTTTGCTACTCACGGAATTCCGGATTCACTGGTAAGTGACAACGGTCCACAATTTACTTCGCGTGAGTATCAGGAATTTTGCCAAAAGAATACCATACGTCGGATCCTAGTTGCGCCTTACCATCCTGCGAGTAATGGCCAAGCGGAACGGATGGTGCAGTGTACCAAGGATGCTCTAAAAAGAAACATTATACTTAGTAATTGGCCTCAACGTCTAGCCAATTATTTACTTTCACAGCATATCACCCCGTCCACAAGTACCGGTTTCAGCCCAGCTGAACTCCTCATGAATAGAAAATTAAGTACCTGTCTCGACAAAATACACCCCGATCGCACGCTGGATGATACACTAAAATTAGATGAATCGTCTGTTACCGTAGCAACGCCCAACGTCCGCAAACTTCAAACCACATGACAAAGTTTTCATTAAAAACTTTAGTCTCGGTGAACCCTGGATTCCAGCAACCGTTGCCACACAAACAATAACTGTATTCGAAGACATCTAGACCATATTCGCAGTAGGGTAACTAATGAAAATAACTTGCCATCTAATCTTACTCCTGAGATGTTCAAGCCAAATACCCCACTATTTTCGACACCCACAACGGAAGACCCATTGTTGCAAACGCAAACGCCCATAACTTCCCCAAGTACTCCTGTTATCACCTTACCACCGCTGAACTTGGAACCTCCTGCAACAGCTGAACGCACACTCCCGCCACAGCGACCGCTTCGAGAAAAACGCGCTCCTCTTTACCTACAAGATTACGTTCAAAACTAAGGGGGAAGGAATGTTAAGTCTTCCCAACCGTTGCTATTAGAGCTATTTGTTTATTATTTACAAGAGACATGTATTAAGACTACATGTAGACAGATGTATGAAATGTGTTCTCAATAAAACCAATTAAGCAATTCTACAACTATTGTTGTTATTTATTCTTTCTAATACACAACATTAAGTGTGAATATATTTACTATATTTTATTTTTATTAACAATTTCTTAGAATATATTTACACAATATATGTTTTATATCTCTGATGTACAATAAACTTTATTAAATATATTTATTATTAATTTTGAGTTTTTATTATATATTTAAATCAAAATATATAATATAGAATAAATATTTCATTTACATATTTACTCATATTGGGTAAATATGGAGATGTTATATTGTGGGGCAATATTTAATATTGGTTTGCAATATTCTGCCAATATTGAAATACAATATTGTAGTAATCTAGTACTATGTTAACCCAAACCACATTGAGCCAATATAGCAAACAATATTGGTACTATATCGTTGTGCTACTGGGGTTACTTCTACTCCAATGAAAATTATAAAGTAAAAAAATATGCCACCATATTGGATAATTAAAATTTGCTTCATACTTTTAAAATTTAAGCATATTAATTTCAAAATAAATATAACATTAACATTCTAAAACTACATGCATTTTGAAATTCGGTATGTAAGAATCCAACCCCTGTTTACGTTGGACGTTCTTACGTGAATATGTAACTGATGGTTACTATTCACGAGTTCGCCCTTTTGAGTGTGATGTGGATTAAAGAAATAAAATACACAAATAAAATATAATTTAATTTAATTAACAAAACGCATTAATTAAATTCAGATAATATAAATTAATAATCACAGCTATATTTAAAGAAAGTTAAACAAAACAAATAAAAGATTTAGATAGATCGAACAATTAAAAAAATTGTTGGAGATATTCCAATTTCCCGCGCTCCGCTAACTTATATAGTTCGGCGCTATCCCACCGTGATGGCGCGACTATATGCACAAAACTAATATTGTTAGGTACATATAGTTATCGTCGCCGATAACTTTGACATGTAAGGTTGCCAACTGTAAAAAAAAAATATCCCAACTTATTTTAATTGTAAATCAAAGCTTTTTAAAGGCTATTAACATTATATATAGGTCTATTATATGCCAATTAAGAATATATAAATTAACAAAATTATTTATTAAGTATTTAGATAGTGTAAATCAGTTTCTAAAACTAGCCAATTTCGGCCAGTCAATTGGAAGCTGTTTAGTCGAAATTAGGGCACAGGATTTGTGTGCAAATTTAATATAACAATGCTAAGGTATCGTACAATAAGTGACCTAGAGTTTTTTAGTTAGATACCTATATGATAGAAAATAGGGGCGTTCCAGTGTCCGTCATATATAAGGGCTATTTAATCAAAATTAGGGCACAGGATTTGTGTGCAAATTTAATATAACAATGCTAAGGTATCGTACAATAAGTGACCTAGAGTTTTTTAGTTAGATACCTATATGATAGAAAATAGGGGCGTTCCAGTGTCCGTCATATATAAGGGCTATTTAATCAAAATTAGGGCACAGGATTTGTGTGCAAATTTAATATAACAATGCTAAGGTATCGTACAATAAGTGACCTAGAGTTTTTTAGTTAGATACCTATATGATAGAAAATAGGGGCGTTCCAGTGTCCGTCATATATAAGGGCTATTTAATCAAAATTAGGGCACAGGATTTGTGTGCAAATTTAATATAACAATGCTAAGGTATCGTACAATAAGTGACCTAGAGTTTTTTAGTTAGATACCTATATGATAGAAAATAGGGGCGTTCCAGTGTCCGTCATATATAAGGGCTATTTAATCAAAATTAGGGCACAGGATTTGTGTGCAAATTTAATATAACAATGCTAAGGTATCGTACAATAAGTGACCTAGAGTTTTTTAGTTAGATACCTATATGATAGAAAATAGGGGCGTTCCAGTGTCCGTCATATATAAGGGCTATTTAATCAAAATTAGGGCACAGGATTTGTGTGCAAATTTAATATAACAATGCTAAGGTATCGTACAATAAGTGACCTAGAGTTTTTTAGTTAGATACCTATATGATAGAAAATAGGGGCGTTCCAGTGTCCGTCATATATAAGGGCTATTTAATCAAAATTAGGGCACAGGATTTGTGTGCAAATTTAATATAACAATGCTAAGGTATCGTACAATAAGTGACCTAGAGTTTTTTAGTTAGATACCTATATGATAGAAAATAGGGGCGTTCCAGTGTCCGTCATATATAAGGGCTATTTAATCAAAATTAGGGCACAGGATTTGTGTGCAAATTTAATATAACAATGCTAAGGTATCGTACAATAAGTGACCTAGAGTTTTTTAGTTAGATACCTATATGATAGAAAATAGGGGCGTTCCAGTGTCCGTCATATATAAGGGCTATTTAATCAAAATTAGGGCACAGGATTTGTGTGCAAATTTAATATAACAATGCTAAGGTATCGTACAATAAGTGACCTAGAGTTTTTTAGTTAGATACCTATATGATAGAAAATAGGGGCGTTCCAGTGTCCGTCATATATAAGGGCTATTTAATCAAAATTAGGGCACAGGATTTGTGTGCAAATTTAATATAACAATGCTAAGGTATCGTACAATAAGTGACCTAGAGTTTTTTAGTTAGATACCTATATGATAGAAAATAGGGGCGTTCCAGTGTCCGTCATATATAAGGGCTATTTAATCAAAATTAGGGCACAGGATTTGTGTGCAAATTTAATATAACAATGCTAAGGTATCGTACAATAAGTGACCTAGAGTTTTTTAGTTAGATACCTATATGATAGAAAATAGGGGCGTTCCAGTGTCCGTCATATATAAGGGCTATTTAATCAAAATTAGGGCACAGGATTTGTGTGCAAATTTAATATAACAATGCTAAGGTATCGTACAATAAGTGACCTAGAGTTTTTTAGTTAGATACCTATATGATAGAAAATAGGGGCGTTCCAGTGTCCGTCATATATAAGGGCTATTTAATCAAAATTAGGGCACAGGATTTGTGTGCAAATTTAATATAACAATGCTAAGGTATCGTACAATAAGTGACCTAGAGTTTTTTAGTTAGATACCTATATGATAGAAAATAGGGGCGTTCCAGTGTCCGTCATATATAAGGGCTATTTAATCAAAATTAGGGCACAGGATTTGTGTGCAAATTTAATATAACAATGCTAAGGTATCGTACAATAAGTGACCTAGAGTTTTTTAGTTAGATACCTATATGATAGAAAATAGGGGCGTTCCAGTGTCCGTCATATATAAGGGCTATTTAATCAAAATTAGGGAACAGGATTTGTGTGCAAATTTAATATAACAATGCTAAGGTATCGTACAATAAGTGACCTAGAGTTTTTTAGTTAGATACCTATATGATAGAAAATAGGGGCGTTCCAGTGTCCGTCATATATAAGGGCTATTTAATCAAAATTAGGGCACAGGATTTGTGTGCAAATTTAATATAACAATGCTAAGGTATCGTACAATAAGTGACCTAGAGTTTTTTAGTTAGATACCTATATGATAGAAAATAGGGGCGTTCCAGTGTCCGTCATATATAAGGGCTATTTAATCAAAATTAGGACATGGGATTTGTGTGCAAATTTAATATAACAATGCTAAGGTATCGTACAATAAGTGACCTAGAGTTTTTTAGTTAGATACCTATATGATAGAAAATAGGGGCGTTCCAGTGTCCGTCATATATAAGGGCTATTTAATCAAAATTAGGGCACAGGATTTGTGTGCAAATTTAATATAACAATGCTAAGGTATCGTACAATAAGTGACCTAGAGTTTTTTAGTTAGATACCTATATGATAGAAAATAGGGGCGTTCCAGTGTCCGTCATATATAAGGGCTATTTAATCAAAATTAGGGCACAGGATTTGTGTGCAAATTTAATATAACAATGCTAAGGTATCGTACAATAAGTGACCTAGAGTTTTTTAGTTAGATACCTATATGATAGAAAATAGGGGCGTTCCAGTGTCCGTCATATATAAGGGCTATTTAATCAAAATTAGGACATGGGATTTGTGTGCAAATTTAATATAACAGTGCTAAGGTATCGTACAATAAGTGACCTAGAGTTTTTTAGTTAGATACCTATATGATAGAAAATAGGGGCGTTCCAGTGTCCGTCATATATAAGGGCTATTTAATCAAAATTAGGGCACAGGATTTGTGTGCAAATTTAATATAACAATGCTAAGGTATCGTACAATAAGTGACCTAGAGTTTTTTAGTTAGATACCTATATGATAGAAAATAGGGGCGTTCCAGTGTCCGTCATATATAAGGGCTATTTAATCAAAATTAGGGCACAGGATTTGTGTGCAAATTTAATATAACAATGCTAAGGTATCGTACAATAAGTGACCTAGAGTTTTTTAGTTAGATACCTATATGATAGAAAATAGGGGCGTTCCAGTGTCCGTCATATATAAGGGCTATTTAATCAAAATTAGGGCACAGGATTTGTGTGCAAATTTAATATAACAATGCTAAGGTATCGTACAATAAGTGACCTAGAGTTTTTTAGTTAGATACCTATATGATAGAAAATAGGGGCGTTCCAGTGTCCGTCATATATAAGGGCTATTTAATCAAAATTAGGGCACAGGATTTGTGTGCAAATTTAATATAACAATGCTAAAGTATCGTACAATAAGTGACCTAGAGTTTTTTAGTTAGATACCTATATGATAGAAAATAGGGGCGTTCCAGTGTCCGTCATATATAAGGGCTATTTAATCAAAATTAGGGCACAGGATTTGTGTGCAAATTTAATATAACAATGCTAAGGTATCGTACAATAAGTGACCTAGAGTTTTTTAGTTAGATACCTATATGATAGAAAATAGGGGCGTTCCAGTGTCCGTCATATATAAGGGCTATTTAATCAAAATTAGGGCACAGGATTTGTGTGCAAATTTAATATAACAATGCTAAGGTATCGTACAATAAGTGACCTAGAGTTTTTTAGTTTGATACCTATATGATAGAAAATAGGGGCGTTCCAGTGTCCGTCATATATAAGGGCTATTTAATCAAAATTAGGGCACAGGATTTGTGTGCAAATTTAATATAACAATGCTAAGGTATCGTACAATAAGTGACCTAGAGTTTTTTAGTTAGATACCTATATGATAGAAAATAGGGGCGTTCCAGTGTCCGTCATATATAAGGGCTATTTAATCAAAATTAGGGCACAGGATTTGTGTGCAAATTTAATATAACAATGCTAAGGTATCGTACAATAAGTGACCTAGAGTTTTTTAGTTAGATACCTATATGATAGAAAATAGGGGCGTTCCAGTGTCCGTCATATATAAGGGCTATTTAATCAAAATTAGGGCACAGGATTTGTGTGCAAATTTAATATAACAATGCTAAGGTATCGTACAATAAGTGACCTAGAGTTTTTTAGTTAGATACCTATATGATAGAAAATAGGGGCGTTCCAGTGTCCGTCATATATAAGGGCTATTTAATCAAAATTAGGGCACAGGATTTGTGTGCAAATTTAATATAACAATGCTAAGGTATCGTACAATAAGTGACCTAGAGTTTTTTAGTTAGATACCTATATGATAGAAAATAGGGGCGTTCCAGTGTCCGTCATATATAAGGGCTATTTAATCAAAATTAGGGCACAGGATTTGTGTGCAAATTTAATATAACAATGCTAAGGTATCGTACAATAAGTGACCTAGAGTTTTTTAGTTAGATACCTATATGATAGAAAATAGGGGCGTTCCAGTGTCCGTCATATATAAGGGCTATTTAATCAAAATTAGGACATGGGATTTGTGTGCAAATTTAATATAACAATGCTAAGGTATCGTACAATAAGTGACCTAGAGTTTTTTAGTTAGATACCTATATGATAGAAAATAGGGGCGTTCCAGTGTCCGTCATATATAAGGGCTATTTAATCAAAATTAGGGCACAGGATTTGTGTGCAAATTTAATATAACAATGCTAAGGTATCGTACAATAAGTGACCTAGAGTATTTTAGTTAGATACCTATATGATAGAAAATAGGGGCGTTCCAATGTCCGTCTAAAATACTCTAGGTCACTTATTGTACGATACCTTAGCATTGTTATATTAAATTTGCACACAAATCCTGTGCCCTAATTTTGATTAAATAGCCCTTATATATGACGGACACTGGAACGCCCCTATTTTCTATCATATAGGTATCTAACTAAAAAACTCTAGGTCACTTATTGTACGATACCTTAGCATTGTTATATTAAATTTGCACACAAATCCCATGTCCTAATTTTGATTAAATAGCCCTTATATATGACGGACACTGGAACGCCCCTATTTTCTATCATATAGGTATCTAACTAAAAAACTCTAGGTCACTTATTGTACGATACCTTAGCATTGTTATATTAAATTTGCACACAAATCCTGTGCCCTAATTTTGATTAAATAGCCCTTATATATGACGGACACTGGAACGCCCCTATTTTCTATCATATAGGTATCTAACTAAAAAACTCTAGGTCACTTATTGTACGATACCTTAGCATTGTTATATTAAATTTGCACACAAATCCCATGTCCTAATTTTGATTAAATAGCCCTTATATATGACGGACACTGGAACGCCCCTATTTTCTATCATATAGGTATCTAACTAAAAAACTCTAGGTCACTTATTGTACGATACCTTAGCATTGTTATATTAAATTTGCACACAAATCCTGTGCCCTAATTTTGATTAAATAGCCCTTATATATGACGGACACTGGAACGCCCCTATTTTCTATCATATAGGTATCTAACTAAAAAACTCTAGGTCACTTATTGTACGATACCTTAGCATTGTTATATTAAATTTGCACACAAATCCTGTGCCCTAATTTTGATTAAATAGCCCTTATATATGACGGACACTGGAACGCCCCTATTTTCTATCATATAGGTATCTAACTAAAAAACTCTAGGTCACTTATTGTACGATACCTTAGCATTGTTATATTAAATTTGCACACAAATCCCATGTCCTAATTTTGATTAAATAGCCCTTATATATGACGGACACTGGAACGCCCCTATTTTCTATCATATAGGTATCTAACTAAAAAACTCTAGGTCACTTATTGTACGATACCTTAGCATTGTTATATTAAATTTGCACACAAATCCTGTGCCCTAATTTTGATTAAATAGCCCTTATATATGACGGACACTGGAACGCCCCTATTTTCTATCATATAGGTATCTAACTAAAAAACTCTAGGTCACTTATTGTACGATACCTTAGCATTGTTATATTAAATTTGCACACAAATCCTGTGCCCTAATTTTGATTAAATAGCCCTTATATATGACGGACACTGGAACGCCCCTATTTTCTATCATATAGGTATCTAACTAAAAAACTCTAGGTCACTTATTGTACGATACCTTAGCATTGTTATATTAAATTTGCACACAAATCCTGTGCCCTAATTTTGATTAAATAGCCCTTATATATGACGGACACTGGAACGCCCCTATTTTCTATCATATAGGTATCTAACTAAAAAACTCTAGGTCACTTATTGTACGATACCTTAGCATTGTTATATTAAATTTGCACACAAATCCTGTGCCCTAATTTTGATTAAATAGCCCTTATATATGACGGACACTGGAACGCCCCTATTTTCTATCATATAGGTATCTAACTAAAAAACTCTAGGTCACTTATTGTACGATACCTTAGCATTGTTATATTAAATTTGCACACAAATCCCATGTCCTAATTTTGATTAAATAGCCCTTATATATGACGGACACTGGAACGCCCCTATTTTCTATCATATAGGTATCTAACTAAAAAACTCTAGGTCACTTATTGTACGATACCTTAGCATTGTTATATTAAATTTGCACACAAATCCTGTGCCCTAATTTTGATTAAATAGCCCTTATATATGACGGACACTGGAACGCCCCTATTTTCTATCTAATAGGTATCTAACTAAAAAACTCTAGGTCACTTATTGTACGATACCTTAGCATTGTTATATTAAATTTGCACACAAATCCTGTGCCCTAATTTTGATTAAATAGCCCTTATATATGACGGACACTGGAACGCCCCTATTTTCTATCATATAGGTATCTAACTAAAAAACTCTAGGTCACTTATTGTACGATACCTTAGCATTGTTATATTAAATTTGCACACAAATCCCATGTCCTAATTTTGATTAAATAGCCCTTATATATGACGGACACTGGAACGCCCCTATTTTCTATCATATAGGTATCTAACTAAAAAACTCTAGGTCACTTATTGTACGATACCTTAGCATTGTTATATTAAATTTGCACACAAATCCTGTGCCCTAATTTTGATTAAATAGCCCTTATATATGACGGACACTGGAACGCCCCTATTTTCTATCATATAGGTATCTAACTAAAAAACTCTAGGTCACTTATTGTACGATACCTTAGCATTGTTATATTAAATTTGCACACAAATCCTGTGCCCTAATTTTGATTAAATAGCCCTTATATATGACGGACACTGGAACGCCCCTATTTTCTATCATATAGGTATCTAACTAAAAAACTCTAGGTCACTTATTGTACGATACCTTAGCATTGTTATATTAAATTTGCACACAAATCCTGTGCCCTAATTTTGATTAAATAGCCCTTATATATGACGGACACTGGAACGCCCCTATTTTCTATCATATAGGTATCTAACTAAAAAACTCTAGGTCACTTATTGTACGATACCTTAGCATTGTTATATTAAATTTGCACACAAATTCCATGTCCTAATTTTGATTAAATAGCCCTTATATATGACGGACACTGGAACGCCCCTATTTTCTATCATATAGGTATCTAACTAAAAAACTATAGGTCACTTATTGTACGATACCTTAGCATTCTTATATTAAATTTGCACACAAATCCTGTGCCCTAATTTTGATTAAATAGCCCTTATATATGACGGACACTGGAACGCCCCTATTTTCTATCATATAGGTATCTAACTAAAAAACTCTAGGTCACTTATTGTACGATACCTTAGCATTGTTATATTAAATTTGCACACAAATCCTGTGCCCTAATTTTGATTAAATAGCCCTTATATATGACGGACACTGGAACGCCCCTATTTTCTATCATATAGGTATCTAACTAAAAAACTCTAGGTCACTTATTGTACGATACCTTAGCATTGTTATATTAAATTTGCACACAAATTCCTGTGCCCTAATTTTGATTAAATAGCCCTTATATATGACGGACACTGGAACGCCCCTATTTTCTATCATATAGGTATCTAACTAAAAAACTCTAGGTCACTTATTGTACGATACCTTAGCATTGTTATATTAAATTTGCACACAAATCCTGTGCCCTAATTTTGATTAAATAGCCCTTATATATGACGGACACTGGAACGCCCCTATTTTCTATCATATAGGTATCTAACTAAAAAACTCTAGGTCACTTATTGTACGATACCTTAGCATTGTTATATTAAATTTGCACACAAATCCTGTGCCCTAATTTTGATTAAATAGCCCTTATATATGACGGACACTGGAACGCCCCTATTTTCTATCATATAGGTATCTAACTAAAAAACTCTAGGTCACTTATTGTACGATACCTTAGCATTGTTATATTAAATTTGCACACAAATCCTGTGCCCTAATTTTGATTAAATAGCCCTTATATATGACGGACACTGGAACGCCCCTATTTTCTATCATATAGGTATCTAACTAAAAAACTCTAGGTCACTTATTGTACGATACCTTAGCATTGTTATATTAAATTTGCACACAAATCCTGTGCCCTAATTTTGATTAAATAGCCCTTATATATGACGGACACTGGAACGCCCCTATTTTCTATCATATAGGTATCTAACTAAAAAACTCTAGGTCACTTATTGTACGATACCTTAGCATTGTTATATTAAATTTGCACACAAATCCTGTGCCCTAATTTTGATTAAATAGCCCTTATATATGACGGACACTGGAACGCCCCTATTTTCTATCATATAGGTATCTAACTAAAAAACTCTAGGTCACTTATTGTACGATACCTTAGCATTGTTATATTAAATTTGCACACAAATCCTGTGCCCTAATTTTGATTAAATAGCCCTTATATATGACGGACACTGGAACGCCCCTATTTTCTATCATATAGGTATCTAACTAAAAAACTCTAGGTCACTTATTGTACGATACCTTAGCATTGTTATATTAAATTTGCACACAAATCCTGTGCCCTAATTTTGATTAAATAGCCCTTATATATGACGGACACTGGAACGCCCCTATTTTCTATCATATAGGTATCTAACTAAAAAACTCTAGGTCACTTATTGTACGATACCTTAGCATTGTTATATTAAATTTGCACACAAATCCTGTGCCCTAATTTTGATTAAATAGCCCTTATATATGACGGACACTGGAACGCCCCTATTTTCTATCATATAGGTATCTAACTAAAAAACTCTAGGTCACTTATTGTACGATACCTTAGCATTGTTATATTAAATTTGCACACAAATCCTGTGCCCTAATTTTGATTAAATAGCCCTTATATATGACGGACACTGGAACGCCCCTATTTTCTATCATATAGGTATCTAACTAAAAAACTCTAGGTCACTTATTGTACGATACCTTAGCATTGTTATATTAAATTTGCACACAAATCCTGTGCCCTAATTTTGATTAAATAGCCCTTATATATGACGGACACTGGAACGCCCCTATTTTCTATCATATAGGTATCTAACTAAAAAACTCTAGGTCACTTATTGTACGATACCTTAGCATTGTTATATTAAATTTGCACACAAATCCTGTGCCCTAATTTTGATTAAATAGCCCTTATATATGACGGACACTGGAACGCCCCTATTTTCTATCATATAGGTATCTAACTAAAAAACTCTAGGTCACTTATTGTACGATACCTTAGCATTGTTATATTAAATTTGCACACAAATCCTGTGCCCTAATTTTGATTAAATAGCCCTTATATATGACGGACACTGGAACGCCCCTATTTTCTATCATATAGGTATCTAACTAAAAAACTCTAGGTCACTTATTGTACGATACCTTAGCATTGTTATATTAAATTTGCACACAAATCCTGTGCCCTAATTTTGATTAAATAGCCCTTATATATGACGGACACTGGAACGCCCCTATTTTCTATCATATAGGTATCTAACTAAAAAACTCTAGGTCACTTATTGTACGATACCTTAGCATTGTTATATTAAATTTGCACACAAATCCCATGTCCTAATTTTGATTAAATAGCGCCCTTATATATGACGGACACTGGAACGCCCCTATTTTCTATCATATAGGTATCTAACTAAAAAACTCTAGGTCACTTATTGTACGATACCTTAGCATTGTTATATTAAATTTGCACACAAATCCTGTGCCCTAATTTTGATTAAATAGCCCTTATATATGACGGACACTGGAACGCCCCTATTTTCTATCATATAGGTATCTAACTAAAAAACTCTAGGTCACTTATTGTACGATACCTTAGCATTGTTATATTAAATTTGCACACAAATCCTGTGCCCTAATTTTGATTAAATAGCCCTTATATATGACGGACACTGGAACGCCCCTATTTTCTATCATATAGGTATCTAACTAAAAAACTCTAGGTCACTTATTGTACGATACCTTAGCATTGTTATATTAAATTTGCACACAAATCCCATGTCCCTAATTTTGATTAAATAGCCCTTATATATGACGGACACTGGAACGCCCCTATTTTCTATCATATAGGTATCTAACTAAAAAACTCTAGGTCACTTATTGTACGATACCTTAGCATTGTTATATTAAATTTGCACACAAATCCTGTGCCCTAATTTTGATTAAATAGCCCTTATATATGACGGACACTGGAACGCCCCTATTTTCTATCATATAGGTATCTAACTAAAAAACTCTAGGTCACTTATTGTACGATACCTTAGCATTGTTATATTAAATTTGCACACAAATCCTGTGCCCTAATTTTGATTAAATAGCCCTTATATATGACGGACACTGGAACGCCCCTATTTTCTATCATATAGGTATCTAACTAAAAAACTCTAGGTCACTTATTGTACGATACCTTAGCATTGTTATATTAAATTTGCACACAAATCCTGTGCCCTAATTTTGATTAAATAGCCCTTATATATGACGGACACTGGAACGCCCCTATTTTCTATCATATAGGTATCTAACTAAAAAACTCTAGGTCACTTATTGTACGATACCTTAGCATTGTTATATTAAATTTGCACACAAATCCTGTGCCCTAATTTTGATTAAATAGCCCTTATATATGACGGACACTGGAACGCCCCTATTTTCTATCATATAGGTATCTAACTAAAAAACTCTAGGTCACTTATTGTACGATACCTTAGCATTGTTATATTAAATTTGCACACAAATCCATGTCCCTAATTTTGATTAAATAGCCCTTATATATGACGGACACTGGAACGCCCCTATTTTCTATCATATAGGTATCTAACTAAAAAACTCTAGGTCACTTATTGTACGATACCTTAGCATTGTTATATTAAATTTGCACACAAATCCTGTGCCCTAATTTTGATTAAATAGCCCTTATATATGACGGACACTGGAACGCCCCTATTTTCTATCATATAGGTATCTAACTAAAAAACTCTAGGTCACTTATTGTACGATACCTTAGCATTGTTATATTAAATTTGCACACAAATCCTGTGCCCTAATTTTGATTAAATAGCCCTTATATATGACGGACACTGGAACGCCCCTATTTTCTATCATATAGGTATCTAACTAAAAAACTCTAGGTCACTTATTGTACGATACCTTAGCATTGTTATATTAAATTTGCACACAAATCCCATGTCCCTAATTTTGATTAAATAGCCCTTATATATGACGGACACTGGAACGCCCCTATTTTCTATCATATAGGTATCTAACTAAAAAACTCTAGGTCACTTATTGTACGATACCTTAGCATTGTTATATTAAATTTGCACACAAATCCTGTGCCCTAATTTTGATTAAATAGCCCTTATATATGACGGACACTGGAACGCCCCTATTTTCTATCATATAGGTATCTAACTAAAAAACTCTAGGTCACTTATTGTACGATACCTTAGCATTGTTATATTAAATTTGCACACAAATCCTGTGCCCTAATTTTGATTAAATAGCCCTTATATATGACGGACACTGGAACGCCCCTATTTTCTATCATATAGGTATCTAACTAAAAAACTCTAGGTCACTTATTGTACGATACCTTAGCATTGTTATATTAAATTTGCACACAAATCCTGTGCCCTAATTTTGATTAAATAGCCCTTATATATGACGGACACTGGAACGCCCCTATTTTCTATCATATAGGTATCTAACTAAAAAACTCTAGGTCACTTATTGTACGATACCTTAGCATTGTTATATTAAATTTGCACACAAATCCTGTGCCCTAATTTTGATTAAATAGCCCTTATATATGACGGACACTGGAACGCCCCTATTTTCTATCATATAGGTATCTAACTAAAAAACTCTAGGTCACTTATTGTACGATACCTTAGCATTGTTATATTAAATTTGCACACAAATCCTGTGCCCTAATTTTGATTAAATAGCCCTTATATATGACGGACACTGGAACGCCCCTATTTTCTATCATATAGGTATCTAACTAAAAAACTCTAGGTCACTTATTGTACGATACCTTAGCATTGTTATATTAAATTTGCACACAAATCCTGTGCCCTAATTTTGATTAAATAGCCCTTATATATGACGGACACTGGAACGCCCCTATTTTCTATCATATAGGTATCTAACTAAAAAACTCTAGGTCACTTATTGTACGATACCTTAGCATTGTTATATTAAATTTGCACACAAATCCTGTGCCCTAATTTTGATTAAATAGCCCTTATATATGACGGACACTGGAACGCCCCTATTTTCTATCATATAGGTATCTAACTAAAAAACTCTAGGTCACTTATTGTACGATACCTTAGCATTGTTATATTAAATTTGCACACAAATCCTGTGCCCTAATTTTGATTAAATAGCCCTTATATATGACGGACACTGGAACGCCCCTATTTTCTATCATATAGGTATCTAACTAAAAAACTCTAGGTCACTTATTGTACGATACCTTAGCATTGTTATATTAAATTTGCACACAAATCCTGTGCCCTAATTTTGATTAAATAGCCCTTATATATGACGGACACTGGAACGCCCCTATTTTCTATCATATAGGTATCTAACTAAAAAACTCTAGGTCACTTATTGTACGATACCTTAGCATTGTTATATTAAATTTGCACACAAATCCTGTGCCCTAATTTTGATTAAATAGCCCTTATATATGACGGACACTGGAACGCCCCTATTTTCTATCATATAGGTATCTAACTAAAAAACTCTAGGTCACTTATTGTACGATACCTTAGCATTGTTATATTAAATTTGCACACAAATCCTGTGCCCTAATTTTGATTAAATAGCCCTTATATATGACGGACACTGGAACGCCCCTATTTTCTATCATATAGGTATCTAACTAAAAAACTCTAGGTCACTTATTGTACGATACCTTAGCATTGTTATATTAAATTTGCACACAAATCCCATGTGCCCTAATTTTGATTAAATAGCCCTTATATATGACGGACACTGGAACGCCCCTATTTTCTATCATATAGGTATCTAACTAAAAAACTCTAGGTCACTTATTGTACGATACCTTAGCATTGTTATATTAAATTTGCACACAAATCCTGTGCCCTAATTTTGATTAAATAGCCCTTATATATGACGGACACTGGAACGCCCCTATTTTCTATCATATAGGTATCTAACTAAAAAACTCTAGGTCACTTATTGTACGATACCTTAGCATTGTTATATTAAATTTGCACACAAATCCTGTGCCCTAATTTTGATTAAATAGCCCTTATATATGACGGACACTGGAACGCCCCTATTTTCTATCATATAGGTATCTAACTAAAAAACTCTAGGTCACTTATTGTACGATACCTTAGCATTGTTATATTAAATTTGCACACAAATCCTGTGCCCTAATTTTGATTAAATAGCCCTTATATATGACGGACACTGGAACGCCCCTATTTTCTATCATATAGGTATCTAACTAAAAAACTCTAGGTCACTTATTGTACGATACCTTAGCATTGTTATATTAAATTTGCACACAAATCCTGTGCCCTAATTTTGATTAAATAGCCCTTATATATGACGGACACTGGAACGCCCCTATTTTCTATCATATAGGTATCTAACTAAAAAACTCTAGGTCACTTATTGTACGATACCTTAGCATTGTTATATTAAATTTGCACACAAATCCCATGTCCTAATTTTGATTAAATAGCCCTTATATATGACGGACACTGGAACGCCCCTATTTTCTATCATATAGGTATCTAACTAAAAAACTCTAGGTCACTTATTGTACGATACCTTAGCATTGTTATATTAAATTTGCACACAAATCCTGTGCCCTAATTTTGATTAAATAGCCCTTATATATGACGGACACTGGAACGCCCCTATTTTCTATCATATAGGTATCTAACTAAAAAACTCTAGGTCACTTATTGTACGATACCTTAGCATTGTTATATTAAATTTGCACACAAATCCTGTGCCCTAATTTTGATTAAATAGCCCTTATATATGACGGACACTGGAACGCCCCTATTTTCTATCATATAGGTATCTAACTAAAAAACTCTAGGTCACTTATTGTACGATACCTTAGCATTGTTATATTAAATTTGCACACAAATCCTGTGCCCTAATTTTGATTAAATAGCCCTTATATATGAAGGACACTGGAACGCCCCTATTTTCTATCATATAGGTATCTAACTAAAAAACTCTAGGTCACTTATTGTACGATATCTTAGCATTGTTATATTAAATTTGCACACAAATCCCATGTCCTAATTTTGATTAAATAGCCCTTATATATGACGGACACTGGAACGCCCCTATTTTCTATCATATAGGTATCTAACTAAAAAACTCTAGGTCACTTATTGTACGATACCTTAGCATTGTTATATTAAATTTGCACACAAATCCTGTGCCCTAATTTTGATTAAATAGCCCTTATATATGACGGACACTGGAACGCCCCTATTTTCTATCATATAGGTATCTAACTAAAAAACTCTAGGTCACTTATTGTACGATACCTTAGCATTGTTATATTAAATTTGCACACAAATCCTGTGCCCTAATTTTGATTAAATAGCCCTTATATATGACGGACACTGGAACGCCCCTATTTTCTATCATATAGGTATCTAACTAAAAAACTCTAGGTCACTTATTGTACGATACCTTAGCATTGTTATATTAAATTTGCACACAAATCCCATGTCCTAATTTTGATTAAATAGCCCTTATATATGACGGACACTGGAACGCCCCTATTTTCTATCATATAGGTATCTAACTAAAAAACTCTAGGTCACTTATTGTACGATACCTTAGCATTGTTATATTAAATTTGCACACAAATCCCATGTCCTAATTTTGATTAAATAGCCCTTATATATGACGGACACTGGAACGCCCCTATTTTCTATCATATAGGTATCTAACTAAAAAACTCTAGGTCACTTATTGTACGATACCTTAGCATTGTTATATTAAATTTGCACACAAATCCTGTGCCCTAATTTTGATTAAATAGCCCTTATATATGACGGACACTGGAACGCCCCTATTTTCTATCATATAGGTATCTAACTAAAAAACTCTAGGTCACTTATTGTACGATACCTTAGCATTGTTATATTAAATTTGCACACAAATCCTGTGCCCTAATTTTGATTAAATAGCCCTTATATATGACGGACACTGGAACGCCCCTATTTTCTATCATATAGGTATCTAACTAAAAAACTCTAGGTCACTTATTGTACGATACCTTAGCATTGTTATATTAAATTTGCACACAAATCCTGTGCCCTAATTTTGATTAAATAGCCCTTATATATGACGGACACTGGAACGCCCCTATTTTCTATCATATAGGTATCTAACTAAAAAACTCTAGGTCACTTATTGTACGATACCTTAGCATTGTTATATTAAATTTGCACACAAATCCTGTGCCCTAATTTTGATTAAATAGCCCTTATATATGACGGACACTGGAACGCCCCTATTTTCTATCATATAGGTATCTAACTAAAAAACTCTAGGTCACTTATTGTACGATACCTTAGCATTGTTATATTAAATTTGCACACAAATCCCATGTCCTAATTTTGATTAAATAGCCCTTATATATGACGGACACTGGAACGCCCCTATTTTCTATCATATAGGTATCTAACTAAAAAACTCTAGGTCACTTATTGTACGATACCTTAGCATTGTTATATTAAATTTGCACACAAATCCTGTGCCCTAATTTTGATTAAATAGCCCTTATATATGACGGACACTGGAACGCCCCTATTTTCTATCATATAGGTATCTAACTAAAAAACTCTAGGTCACTTATTGTACGATACCTTAGCATTGTTATATTAAATTTGCACACAAATCCCATGTCCTAATTTTGATTAAATAGCCCTTATATATGACGGACACTGGAACGCCCCTATTTTCTATCATATAGGTATCTAACTAAAAAACTCTAGGTCACTTATTGTACGATACCTTAGCATTGTTATATTAAATTTGCACACAAATCCTGTGCCCTAATTTTGATTAAATAGCCCTTATATATGACGGACACTGGAACGCCCCTATTTTCTATCATATAGGTATCTAACTAAAAAACTCTAGGTCACTTATTGTACGATACCTTAGCATTGTTATATTAAATTTGCACACAAATCCTGTGCCCTAATTTTGATTAAATAGCCCTTATATATGACGGACACTGGAACGCCCCTATTTTCTATCATATAGGTATCTAACTAAAAAACTCTAGGTCACTTATTGTACGATACCTTAGCATTGTTATATTAAATTTGCACACAAATCCCATGTCCTAATTTTGATTAAATAGCCCTTATATATGACGGACACTGGAACGCCCCTATTTTCTATCATATAGGTATCTAACTAAAAAACTCTAGGTCACTTATTGTACGATACCTTAGCATTGTTATATTAAATTTGCACACAAATCCTGTGCCCTAATTTT
Source organism: Leistus spinibarbis (assembly GCA_933228885.1). Taxonomy (NCBI): domain Eukaryota; kingdom Metazoa; phylum Arthropoda; class Insecta; order Coleoptera; family Carabidae; genus Leistus; species Leistus spinibarbis. The sequence goes on along the minus strand of OW121810.1, from coordinate 4,617,749 downwards.
GATTAAATAGCCCTTATATATGACGGACACTGGAACGCCCCTATTTTCTATCATATAGGTATCTAACTAAAAAACTCTAGGTCACTTATTGTACGATACCTTAGCATTGTTATATTAAATTTGCACACAAATCCTGTGCCCTAATTTTGATTAAATAGCCCTTATATATGACGGACACTGGAACGCCCCTATTTTCTATCATATAGGTATCTAACTAAAAAACTCTAGGTCACTTATTGTACGATACCTTAGCATTGTTATATTAAATTTGCACACAAATCCTGTGCCCTAATTTTGATTAAATAGCCCTTATATATGACGGACACTGGAACGCCCCTATTTTCTATCATATAGGTATCTAACTAAAAAACTCTAGGTCACTTATTGTACGATACCTTAGCATTGTTATATTAAATTTGCACACAAATCCTGTGCCCTAATTTTGATTAAATAGCCCTTATATATGACGGACACTGGAACGCCCCTATTTTCTATCATATAGGTATCTAACTAAAAAACTCTAGGTCACTTATTGTACGATACCTTATCATTGTTATATTAAATTTGCACACAAATCCTGTGCCCTAATTTTGATTAAATAGCCCTTATATATGACGGACACTGGAACGCCCCTATTTTCTATCATATAGGTATCTAACTAAAAAACTCTAGGTCACTTATTGTACGATACCTTAGCATTGTTATATTAAATTTGCACACAAATCCTGTGCCCTAATTTTGATTAAATAGCCCTTATATATGACGGACACTGGAACGCCCCTATTTTCTATCATATAGGTATCTAACTAAAAAACTCTAGGTCACTTATTGTACGATACCTTAGCATTGTTATATTAAATTTGCACACAAATCCTGTGCCCTAATTTTGATTAAATAGCCCTTATATATGACGGACACTGGAACGCCCCTATTTTCTATCATATAGGTATCTAACTAAAAAACTCTAGGTCACTTATTGTACGATACCTTAGCATTGTTATATTAAATTTGCACACAAATCCTGTGCCCTAATTTTGATTAAATAGCCCTTATATATGACGGACACTGGAACGCCCCTATTTTCTATCATATAGGTATCTAACTAAAAAACTCTAGGTCACTTATTGTACGATACCTTAGCATTGTTATATTAAATTTGCACACAAATCCTGTGCCCTAATTTTGATTAAATAGCCCTTATATATGACGGACACTGGAACGCCCCTATTTTCTATCATATAGGTATCTAACTAAAAAACTCTAGGTCACTTATTGTACGATACCTTAGCATTGTTATATTAAATTTGCACACAAATCCTGTGCCCTAATTTTGATTAAATAGCCCTTATATATGACGGACACTGGAACGCCCCTATTTTCTATCATATAGGTATCTAACTAAAAAACTCTAGGTCACTTATTGTACGATACCTTAGCATTGTTATATTAAATTTGCACACAAATCCTGTGCCCTAATTTTGATTAAATAGCCCTTATATATGACGGACACTGGAACGCCCCTATTTTCTATCATATAGGTATCTAACTAAAAAACTCTAGGTCACTTATTGTACGATACCTTAGCATTGTTATATTAAATTTGCACACAAATCCTGTGCCCTAATTTTGATTAAATAGCCCTTATATATGACGGACACTGGAACGCCCCTATTTTCTATCATATAGGTATCTAACTAAAAAACTCTAGGTCACTTATTGTACGATACCTTAGCATTGTTATATTAAATTTGCACACAAATCCTGCCACCTAATTTTGAATAAACAGCCCCCAATTGACTGGCCGAAATTGGCTAGTTTTAAAAACTGATTTACACTATCTAAATACTTAATAAATAATTTTGATAATTTATATATTCTTAATTGGCATATAATAGACCTATATATAATGTTAATAGCCTTTAAAAAGCTTTTATTTTCAATTAAATTAAGTTGGGATATATTTTTTGTACAGTTGGCAACCCTACATGTCAAAGTTATCGGCGACGATAACTTTATGTACGTACATACATATTATTTTATTACGATACACATATTTTGTATTAACTTACAACGGGCTAAATGAGATTAGTTTAATTATAAATCAACTCACTGTCAATGTTTTGAAAGTCGATAACATATCAGCACAACAAATTTGCGTTTAAGTTGCACACTTAGATACAAGTGGCAACACTGAAATAACTTCCTCTATTTGTTTCACGTATAGCTATTATTTCAAAAATATACAAAAAAAACAAAAATGAAATTACTAATTCATAACATAATTATAAATATCTGTGGCAAATAAATCCAGTGATTACTCTGTGTGGTTGAGTTTATTTTACAGTCAAAGGAACTAGGTGTGCCATTGACAGTTCAAGGTCAACAGGTAAGCCGGATGCGCGTGCTGAGCGGTTGCTTGAACAAATCAGTGTCGCCAACCTTAGCAGTAATATAACTCAGCTCCCACAAAAATAAACAAAACTAAACACCAACAACCATGCAAGAGGCCAGCGCGGGCTCATGTAATACGAGTACAATGTATTTACAACTACATCAGTGACTACTTATCAGGGTAGTCCACTAACATCTCAAGTAGCACCAATAACAAGCCCAATGATAACAACTCCCTCTCTCAACCCGAACAGTATCTCTTACAACCCCCCATCACCTGACAAGAATGGACTTCATTGGCAGGAAGTAAAAAGGAAAAAAAGACCAAGAGAATACGAAAAGTCCCAACTACCTGTGACCAAACGAACAAATGTAGTCGATAATACAAACAGATACCAAATACTAAATAACTACACAGAAGAAGTAACAACACAAGAAACTGAAGAAACGGTACAGGAAGCAAACAACACTACAGAACCTAAACCACCACCAATATATATTCAAGGGGTAATAAAATACGTAGACATGCTGGAGACTATACCAACATCACTGGAAAAATCCGAATTTGTCGAAAGAACCTCTACCACTATTTTTTGTCGATCTTGAACCAGCGAAAAACAACAAACTAATATTCGAGATAACACATTTACTCGGCATGAAAATCAACGTGGAGCCATCTCGAATAAAGAAAGATATCCCTCAGTGCACCCGCTGCCAAGAATATGGGCACACCAAAACATATTGTAACAGACAATATTACTGTGTAAAATGCGCCGAACAACACCCCACAAAGGATTGCACCAAAAGCAAAGAAGCACCGCCTAAATGCGTACATTGCGATGGAACTCACCCCGCAAACTACAAAGGTTGCACCATCTATCGCGAAATACAACATTCTAGAAACAAACCAACCAACACAAAAAATAGAATGACAAAGGAAGTCAAAAAATTTCTACTAAAAATAAAAAATGAGACATTTGAAGAACACATCAGAAATCTCTCAAAACACCCTCAAAACGATTATTCACTGTGGAAGGTCACAAAAAAAACTAAAACGACCACAACAACATATACCACCGATACGAAAAGAAGATGGCACCTGGGCAAGGGCAGATCAGGACAAAGCTGAAATCCTCGCAAAACATCTCTCAGAAGTATTCCAGCCACACCCCCCTTCGGCAACAAACGACATAGAAAATGAAGTGCTACAATTCCTAGATGCACCACTACAACTCTCTAAACCAATAAAATATTACACGCCAGCAGATATAAAACACGAAATCTCACTACTAAACGATAAAAAAGCACCAGGGTTCGATCTGATTACTGCAAAAGTCTTAAAAGAAATACCAAAAAAATTAATAGTACTAATTACTCAAACATACAATGCCATCATTAGAGTACAATACTTTCCGATACAATGGAAACTAGCCCACATTATAAGTGTACACAAACCGGAAAAGCCGGCCCATGAAGTAACATCATACAGGCCAATATCACTACTGCCCGTTCTGTCGAAAATTGCTGAGAAACTGATACTAAAACGCCTAAAACCAATCATAGCATAATTCGGATTCCGGGCGTAGCATTCTACAATTGAACAAGTAAATCAAGTGGTCAATAAAATTGAAGAAAGCTTCGAGGAACGCAAAGTATGCAGTGGAGCATTCTTGGATATCAGCCAAGTCTTCGACAGGGTCTGGCACCCTGGCCTCCTCTTCAAAATCAAAAGTAGTTTACCACACAATTACTACTTATTGTTCATGTCATATCTCAGTGAAAGATACTTCTATGTAAACCAGGGAAATAGCCGATCCAAAATATATGCAATAAAAGCTGGAGTACCTCAAGGCAGTTTACTAGGCCCAATACTCTACCAGTTATTTACAGCTGACCTACCTTGCGGAGACCAGATACCTAGGCATGCACCTTGATAAACGCCTAACGTGGAAGCACCACCTACAAACAAAACGGAAACAACTAGATATAAAAATGAAAAAAATGTACTGGCTACTTGGTAAAAACTCCAAGCTCTCCATCGAAAATAAGATCCTCCTATACAAAGTGACCCTAATTCCAATCTGGACGTACGGTATACAGCTATGGGGCTGTGCAAAACGCTCAAACACCAATATCATCCAGAGATTTCAAAATAAAACACTGCACACAATCATCAACGCCCACTGCTACGTCAACAATGATATCATTCACAAAGACCTAAATATAAAATATGTAAAAGATCATATTAAGGAAACTGCCACCATATATGAAAAGCGACTGAACCAACATCCTAACGAACTTGCGCTCAACTTACTCGATAACAAACATACCATAAGAAGACTGAATCGGAAAAAAAACCTAAACCTCAGCTTATAAACGAAATTATCTGAGTTGGAGGCTGCTAAGCAATCTCCCCTCATGTCACATCTATTACATCCAATTTTCTTGTTGGCCTGTCAAAGGCCAGTTGTAAATACAAATTTATTAATAAAAAAAAAAAAAAAAGTTGCACACGTCTCATATAATGATTTCATGTCTTCAGTTGCTGATAAACAAGTTCGGCACAATTTATGTGATTCCATTGATTGGTTTATCTTATGGGATTCAACATAAAGGTGATATTTGTTTGATTGTCACAATCGTAATAGAAATCTAGTGGGTATGACAACTTTTGAATCGTGTATTTAAACTAGTGCGACCATTTGTTTGCAATTAAATATTGAGAATACTATGGGAAATTATCTTGGTGTTCCCGAATAGTCTTTGTATATTCGTGATAAACCGCACGCGCGACACCCTAAACTGCTGAAACCTGACGTTTAGTTATAACTATCAAAATTAATTAATATATGTTTTAATATTATACAAAATATAAAGTCTCAATGGAGTTTCTAATATAAATTATTGAATTTAGTGAGATTTTTTGAAATTATCTTGTTGCCGAATTGTAATATTTATAGATGTAGAGGTTGACAATAAATATATATATATATATATATATATATATATATATATATATATATATATTTATATATATATATATATATATATATATATATATATATATATATATATATATATATATATATTCAAGCAGGGCAGGAGTTGCTTCTATAACTATCTGACGGGATAAAACTTTAATCCAGCATCGCATGCACTGAATAAATAATCTCACTATATATCTGAGCAACACAGTAAAATTTCTAATCATATATTTTATTTATGCTTACAGAAAAGATACTTCGGCCCATAAGGCGCGCTGGGATCAAGTCGCGAAAGATATCGAGGCAATGGGAACTTATGAACTAACGGAAACGGAACTAGTTTACGGAGCGAAAATGGCTTGGAGGAATGCTGTCCGATGCATTGAGCGAATCCACACACTCACATACACACTCACATACAAACATTTCTGGGTTATTATATTAATGATGGAACCAAAAATGAAAATTTTAATCCGATCATTTCAGAGATTCATTCTTTCCAAACGTAGAACATTTTTTCAAAATTTGATACTAACAAAAATAAGGGCTGTGTGAAGGCGCAGAAAAACGTCGTTTTTCACATGGGTTTCTCATCGTCTTAATACTACCCTTAGAAAAAAAAAGTTACTCAAATTATTTTGAATCTGCAACATTTCTTCGAATTACTAACCCAAAGGAAAATAATTATTTAAAATATAAATTATGAATTGTAAAATATGCACTAACGGTATTTAAAAGAAATTCTACAGAAAATGGTAAACTTTATTATATAAATGATTATGCAACAATTTTTGTGTCTAGGTATAGTTGGTTCGAGGAACTAGGATTAAAGTGGTATGCCGATTGCGGTGGCCTTGAGTTCACCGCTGCACCCTTCAACGGCTGGTACATGGCTACCGAGATTGGTTGCAGGAATTTATCTGACTCGCATCGTTACAATATGCTCGAGGTAAGTGATCTAACAACACCATTATCTACCATTATCACGTGCTAGCATATTGGCACCAATATACGATTTGCAATTATATGTAATTATCGCCGATTGTTGCTAAATCACAACCGAATTCGGATTTATCCCCACCAGAACTATAACATACTGTGATACCTTGATTTTTTGAATTGGCAAATACAAATTAGACTTGCGATAAGATTTTGTGCAGAGCATAATGTACCCACGAAGAAATTATAATTTCGTATTTCCTAACTTCACTCAACCAAAGAGCCAATGTCTATAGAGCTAATTTTTTCTTTCATATACGCAAGAAGAAGAGAATATTGTATTCAACTTTCATTTACGTTTTAATAGGCTATTCTTTATTTTTTGATGTGATACAATAATATTAATTTTGACGAAATATCACTAACATTGATATACCGAATGTGTTTTCGTTCCATTATTCAAATTTAACATCATGAAATTTCAATTTTGTGAAAACTTGTCATTTCTAAGCAAATATATAGATCCTTACCAAGAATCCAGAAAAAAATCAAATTGCTTAGACTATTTTTATTAATTTGCAAATCATAATTTTGAAATCATTAAAAATGTTGTGTAAAAAGGATTTGTAATACATATTATTAGAATAATCGATTAAAATAATAAACAGCAATCGTAAGTAAATGTATAATCCTGTTTTTTATATACAATCATAGAAACTGTCTAAATGATACAACACATATGCACCATACAAGGTTAAAATCAAAGTTAAACAAAATTTAGTTTAAATTTATCGGATGTTACACAGTGCATGATAAGCGATCGATTAGTTAATCTCAGCATAGTGATCTAAGAACAAAATAGCGTTCAAAGAAAGAACTCGATTTTTTCTTTATTATTATTTGCGATGTGGAAATTTGTATTACTATTATAGTCAAACGATACAAAATGAAGCAAAACCGTGTTATTATTATTAAATTACATGAAAATTCGCCATCAGTCAAAACTGACCTATGTTCTGTGTACCATATGGGCACATGGTGCCCACGGGTGACCCTAGTCGTTTAAGAAATGGATGCCCCGCCGATTGGGTTTGGATTGTCCCTCCACTATCTGGATCTGCTACACCAGTTCTCCACCAAGAAATGGCGCTGTACTTCTTGAAACCATCATATGATTATCAAGTATGTTTTATTTTTACAAATTCATACTTATTTGTATAATTAAAATAAGGAACAAATACGTTTGTGTGTAGGTGTCACTGAAATATATATAAATATGCCGGTTTGTCCTTTTATAAATAAAGTGTTCTACACAAATATACAAATAAATATATCTGGGTCTGTATATATATATTTATATATATATATATATATATATATATATATATATATATATATATAATAATAGGAAAAAAGAATAACTTTGTAACTGGTTTTACTTAATTTTATTGAAATTAGTAACTAGTTTCACCACTGTGGCATCATCAGACTAACTAAACTTAAGAAAATACATCGGTATATATATATATATATATATATATATATATATATATATATATATATATATATATATATATATATATATATATATAATATGTAAAAAGGGGTATTATAATTTGAGATGTAACAGCGGTGATTTACAAAGGTCAATTTGTTCGTTGAGGCACGTTTCGGTAATATTGTCAATAGCTTTGTAGATTTCCAATGTTTCTAGGTAATTCAGTTTTAATCCTTTGTCTTCTATGTGTTATATCGAGGGTCGGTTGTTTTCAGAAATATGATGTCCTGTAGAGTGAAGGTGTGTAGCGAAAGTTGAATCCGATTTGTTGAGTTTATAAGAGCGGCTATGTTCTAGGAATCGTGTATTGAAATTTCTGCCGGTTTGTCCAATATAAACACTGTTGCAATGTTCACACTTCAGTTTATAGACACCTGGTTTTTTATAATTGTCAATAACTTCTTTATGGTTGCACAAAGATTTAAAGAGGTTGTTACTATTTTTAAAGGCGATTCTCGTATCATTGGTTTTAATTTTATTAGCGATTTTATTAGATATGGTATGATAGTATGTTAGCGTTTTATAATTTATATTTTCGAGTTGGGGTGGAAATAATAGTTTGATAGCTTTTTTGTATTTGTGTTTGCGGATAAGTGTATCTATTAAATTTGAATCATAATTGTTATTAATGGCGATTTGTTTGATTGTGCAAACTTCTTTTTTGTAGGCAGGTATAGTTAAAGGTATAGTTAACAAACGGTGGATCATAGAATTAAATGCAGCTAATTTATGTTGTATGGGATGTTGGGAATGATTATTTATCAAGGTATCTGTGTATGTGGGTTTTCGGAATATACTAAACTCATGTGTGCCGTTGTTTCTGGATATCGTTAGGTCTAAGAAATTAATTTCATTATTATTTTCAATTTCTAAAGTGAATTTAATATTTTGGTGGAGGGTGTTCATAAAGTTTTTTAGATTATCTAGAGATCTACTGGTTCCAGACCAACATACCAAAATGTCATCTACATATCTGTACCAATATTTTATGTGTTTCGCAAATTGTGATTTAAGAATTTGGGTTTCTATTTTGTCCATAAAAATATCTGCTAAGAGTGGAGAAAGTGGAGATCCCATAGCTAAGCCTTGATTTTGTTTATAAAATTTATTGTTAAAAAGAAAATAATTTTGTTTAACACATACATGGAGTAATTCCAAAATTTCAATTATTTTAATCGGGTTGATGTTATTTTTTGTTAAGATGGTTTTAATAATAGGTAAACATTGGTCAGGTGGTACATTAGGAAATAAATTTACTACATCAAATGATATAAGTTTATCGTTTCTATCTAGCTTAATTTGGGATAAGTTTAGAGATAGTTCAAAAGAGTTTTTTATTGTGTGTGTGGGTTTATAGTTAGTTAAATTAAGGAAAGTTTGATTCAATTTTTCCGCTAGTTTTCTGCAAGGAGCTGTAGAATAAGAAACTACAGGTCTTATCGGTATATTAACTTTATGTATTTTAGGAAGTCCATAGAGTATAGGGGGGAGTGGGTTCATATTAATTAAGTGATATTTTTGCAAATCTGAATATAGAAATTTAATATTTTTTAAAGTATTCTTTAATTCGGTTTGAAACACTTTTGTGGGATCTTTGTTTAATATTTCATAGTTGTTACTTTCTAGGTGAGATTCTACTTTATCAATATAAATATCTTTATCTAAGACTACAATTGTGTTACTTTTATCGGCTTTGATTAAGATTAACTTTTCTGTAATTAGAATCTTTTTTTTTTTATCTCACGGACATATTTGGTCTCTATGTTATTTGTCGAGGAAATTTTAGTATTGCGTATATCTTTGGAAATTACATGTTTAAGTAATTGACTATCCGGGTTATTATTAAGCATAATTTCTGATTCTATTGCCAGAATTTCCAATTGTTTTTTGGAGGGTTTGGTTGGTATATTATATTTTAGTCCTTTGTTTAATAGTTTTAAATGGTTATCATCGAAGTTATAATTAGATAAATTTTGAACCCTAGTATGGAAAGTAATGTTTTCTGAAGTAGTATCCACTTTTGTTTTGGTACACTTTCTGTTAATCAAACTATTAAGTTTACCAGTTTGTATTATGTATTTCTTGTGTGCGATTTCGGAAATTTTGTTGTAGATTGAGTCTTAAAGTAATTCAAATTCTACTTGATGCAGGTGGTGAGATAATTCCAAGTGGAGTATCTTGATGTAATGATGTAAGCTCTGTCGATGTGTGAACCATTTCTTAGTTTCTAAAATGAGCCAAGTTCTCCTACCGGTTTCCAATGCTTTTAACGCTGCTGGTGTTGTACATTTTGTTGTGAAATTGATGAAAGAAGGAAAAATACCCTTCTTTTTACACTGTTGATTGAACCAAATGTTTTGATTCACTAAACGATGTTTTAATTTAAGTTTAAAATAAAAATTGGCCTTAGTAGCTACACTAGCTTTAATTAAATCTTGAATAGTATTGGCCTTTACTTTGTAAAACTCCATAGTAATAATAATCATTCCCAACATCCCTGTTTTGGGTTGATATGAAGATTTTGTTGGAATGAAACACTATTTACATATTTCGAAGGACCATTTGTTTTATTGAACACAATATCTCACAATGTTTTTATATTTGATTTAGAATATAATTATATGCACTTTTTACAATAATGATAATATTTTTTGTGTATGTTTGTTATTATGACAGTTGTATATCTCTATTGTTTTTTGTTTTGGTTTTGTTTCTTCTTTATCGCAGGGTTGCCGTTCTGTTGCTGCGTTGCAATATTGAACATCACCGCCCGCCTTGAAATAACTAATTTCAAATTTATTAAATATTAGTAATTAGGTAAAGGACACAGCTTAGCAATTGGTCGTTTCATGGTTCCGGATGTTGTCTTCACCGTGACGACTCGAACTCGACCATCTTCTCCTGGATGTACTTCAATCACTCGTGCTATTCTCCAGCTTGTTGGAGGTAAATTGGTTTCTATGATTAAAACCATTGTACCGACTTTCACATTTTTGCTGTCGGTTGTCCATTTACTTCGTTGTTGAATGTGGTGAAGGTACTCTGTTGACCAACGTTTCCAAAAGCGTTGGAGCTTTTCTTGTATTAGTTGCCATCTTGTCAGGCGATTGATCTTTGCTTCAGTTAGGTCAGGCTCGGGTATTAATGTTAAAGGTTCGCCGATTAAGAAATGAGCAGGAGTCAAAACATGAAGGTCATTTGGCTGATCATATATAGGCGTTAAAGGACGAGAATTTATGCAGGCTTCAATTTGAGTAAGCAAGGTGTAAAATTCCTCGTAAGTGAGTTTGTTTTCTCCAATGATTCGCTTGATATGAAACTTTACCCTTTTTATTCCTGCTTCCCACAAATCTCCAAAATGTGGCGCTGATGGTGGGATAAAATGCCATTGGATTCCGTGTGTAGTGGCCATGGTTTCTATATCTTCTCGAGTTTCTTGTTTTCTAATAAACTCGTATAAGTTTCTTAATTCTTTGTCAGCACCTCTGAAGTTCGTACCATTATCACTATATAAATTCACGCATTTACCTCTTCTTGCTGTGAAACGCTTACGTGCTGCAATGAATTCACCTGCTGTAAGACTTGTCACCAGTTCTAGGTGAATGGCCTTTGTAGACATACATATGAATAATGCAATATATGCCTTTGTTGAAGAATTTCTCGCCTTTCGAAGAATAATTGGACCTCCATAATCCACTCCAGTATTTAAGAAAGGTCTTGTTGCTTGAACTCTGGAGCTTGGTAAGTCGCCCATTAGTTGTTGTTGAGCTGTCCGTTTCCATTTGAAACATACTATACATGTATGAATGATATTTCGAATGGTGTTTCTACCTTGTACTGGCCAATATTTTTGTCTGATATTGTTCAGTACACTTTGTACGCCTGCGTGTAGTAATGCAACATGTTCCCTTTTCAATATTTGTGTTGTCAATATATGTTTAGGTGGTAGAATTATTTGGTGTATTTGACCATACGGTAAATTTGAATTTTTTAGCCTACCACCTACTCTCAATATATCATTGTTATCGATGAAAGGTGTCAATGATTTGAGTTCACTATTTATTTGAATTGGCTTATTCAATTTAAGATTGTGAATTTCTTGGTGATGTTTTTCGGATTGTGCTGCCTTTATTAGAAATGTCAATGCGACCTTTAATTCATTAGTAGTGAGCGCACCATTGGTTCTTTGTTCTATATGACATTTGCTATTTGTTGAAAATCTATAACAGTAAGCTAATATTCTTTGCAATTTTGTTATTGATGAATATTTCTCAAATATATTCATCTTACTTGCTATTGTGTGATAAATCACATTGTCATTTGGTTTTAGTTCTAATGTTTCCTTTGGGATATTTTGAAAGCACAACTCTTCTCTTCGCCAGTAATCTTCGTCAATAGTCAACCAGTCTGGTCCGTTCCACCATAATTTTGCGTTTATAATCTCATGTGGATAGGCTCCTCTTGTTATTATATCAGCTGCATTTTCTTCTGATTTAACGTGGTGCCAATCCGATGGATTTGTCAATGATTGAATTTCTGCAACTCTATTTGCTATAAATGTTTTTAGCTTGTGTGGATATGTGTTAATCCAATACAAAGTGATTGTGGAATCTGACCAGAAAATAACCTTGTGGAATTTAATTCCTAATGCTTTAGTCGCGGTTTGATATAGATTTGCTAATAAAAGTGCTGCACACAACTCCAATCTTGGTACGGATAATTTTCTTAGTGGAGCTACGCGAGATTTTGAACAGATTAAATGCGATATATGTATTCCATTATGATCTGTTGAGCGTAAATAAAGACAAGCTCCATAAGCCTTTTCGGAGGCATCGCTAAAGCCATGTAGCTGTACTGCCATTGCATTATCGATTAATATTTTTCTGGGTATAATTATCTCATTTAGTAATTGTAATTGTTTCACATAATAACACCAGTTTTTTATAATGTCACTTGGTACAACTTCATCCCAATCAGTTTGCACCTGCCATAGTTGTTGCATAATTAGTTTAGATATTACTATTACAGGACCAACTAGACCTAAAGGGTCGTACAATTTAGCGATCTGTGATAGTATTTGCCGTTTGGTAACTGTTGTTGAATCTGATATGTCATTTACAATGTAGTGTATACTGTCTTGATAAGCATTCCATTGAAGGCCTAGTGTTTTTACTGTTTGCGATGCATCTAGTAATAGCAAAGGATCTTTGGATTGATTTGATATATTATCTAATACGTCTTTGCAATTAGATAGCCATTTGCGTAATTTGAATCCTCCACGTTCAAACATAATGATGAGTTGATCCTTTAATGTACAAGCTTCTTCGATGGTGTTGGTTCCTGTCAACAGATCATCGACATAGAAATCATTCTTTACTACTGATGCAGCTAATGGAAAATGATACTTTTCTTCTTCTGCTAGTTGGTGCAGAGTTCGTATGGCTTGGAAGGGTGCCGATGCTGTACCGTAGGTGATAGTGGTTAAATTGAATGTTTGTATTGGTTGTGATTCATGTACACGCCAAAGAATTTTTTGATATTTGATATCATCTGAATCGATTTGTATCTGTCGATACATTTTTTCAACATCAGCTGTTAAGACGATATTGTGGCATCGAAATCGTGTTAATATTGAAAATATATCATCTTGTATGGTAGGTCCTACCATTAGCGTATCGTTTAATGATTTGTTATTGCTGCTCTTGGCTGAACCATCAAAGACTACACGTAGTTTCGTTGAAAGACTTGAAAGTTTGATTATTGCATGATGAGGTAAATAATATCCATCCTTCTTGTTGTCATTAACATTGCATTGCATGTGTTTAAGCTTTATGTATTCATTTATAAATTCATTGTATTGTTGTTTGAGTAGACTATCTGAATTTAGTCTTCTTTCTAGTTGGCTGAATCGTTTCAGAGCAACTGTGTATGAATCACCAAGTTGTGGTTCATCTTCTTTGAACGGTAGTTTAACTATAAATCTTCCTGTCTCATTTCGTTGCACAGTTGTTCGATAATGTTCTTCGCAAAGTATTTGTTCTTGGGATAAATGTTTAATCTTGGGATACTCTTCTATTTCCCAGAACTTAACTAGTTGCGTGTTGATATCTTCGGATGTTGTTAGTAAACAGGTTGTTTCGTGATTGTTTTCGGTTTGCTCTAGTTTTCCCGATACAATCCATCCAAGTCTTGTGTTTTGCAATATTGGAAGACCTTTTCCTAGTTTGATTTGTTCTCGATGAAGTAGATCGAAATAAACTTCTGCACCTATGAGTAAATCAATTTGTCTTGGTTCGCCAAAATTGGGATCAGCTAACCGTACATTTGGCAAGTGTAGAATACCTTGGTCTACGTATTTTAAAGGTAAATCGACTGTGATTGTTTCTAAGACTAGAAATGGTAGACGTTTTTTGTATTGAGAATTGACAGATGTGATTTCGAATTCGGCAGTTTGAGTAATTGTTGTGTGAAGTTGCCCGATGGCCTTGATAGGCACGTGAATAGTTCTTGTCTTGCATTTTAAGCGATTTATGAGTGATGACGTTGCAAAGTTAGATTGTGCTCCACTATCTAATAATGCTCTACATTGTTGCCAATTTCCAAAATTGTCTTGTATTTTTACTATAGCTGTTGCTAGTAGTACTTGTGATTGATGATTTTTTGAACTGTGTAGCATTATACTAGATTCAGTTTGTTTGATTTGTTGTTGTGAAACATTTGCTTTTGTTTGTTGCTCCTTACTGTCGTTATGAATTAGCGTGTTGTGTTTTTTTGCACATTTTCTGCAATTGCTAGACTTGCACTCTCTGACTCCGTGACCAACTCTTAAACAGTTGAAACATGCCTTTAATGTTTGCACTGTTACGTTTCTTTCGGCAATGTTTTGCTTTAGAAACCTCTCACAATTATATAGATTATGCTTTCCCTTGCATAATATGCATGTTGCTGACGTATCGTGTCCATTTGAAGCTATGTGCACCACCTTTGACTTTGATTTATCGAATGATACACCTAAGGATTCTAATGAAAAGCAGCGATGATCTACAAAGTTTAATAATTGATCTAAAGTTGGTAAAATGTTTTGAATTTTACTCAATTCCCACTCTCGTCTTGATAATGTATCTAATTTTTGAGTTATGATATAAATCATAATCATATCCCAATGCTGAACAGGAACTTCTAGCGTTTGCAGTGATCGCATATGTTGTTTTGTTTCACTGCTCAATTTTCTTAAGTTTGATGTTGAATCTCGTCCTACTGTTGGTAGTTCCATCAATGCTTTGATGTGTGCATTGATTATGTGCTGTTTATTGTTGTACCTTTCAATTAGCAGCTTGAGTGCTACTTCATAGTTTTGAGAACTGGCTGTTATGGATTCTATTACCGCGAGCGCCTCGCCCTTCAAGGCTGATTTAAGATAGTAAAATTTTTGAACATTTGCTATCGTCGAATTTTCATGAATTAGTACTATAAACATGTCATAGAAATTTCGCCATTGTTCATAGTCACCACTAAATGTTGGCAAATTAATTTGTGGTAACTTTACTTTAGGATTGTTATGTTCGATTACATTATTACTACTACTATTTGTTGTTACTGAGCTAGTTTGTGAATTAAGTATGTTGTCGATAAAGGCCTTTGCATCGTAATAATTTGTTTCGAATGTTTCACGATCCTTTTCGTGATTAACGTAATTTATATTTTCGAGTTCTGTTTGGATTTTATCATATTTTTGCCATAACTCTTCCAATTTTGTATTGCGCGCTGCTAATTGCTGAATGTCATCACCATTATTGAATCTTTTTGCATATGTTAATACCCGAGAAAGACTACCCTTTGATGTGGTACGTTGTTGAACTAACTGTTTTTCAATTTCTTCCGCCATGATGTTATGTACGAGTTCACGGTTGGGAATTAATTGAATGAATTGCGAATAAACAAAAATAGGCAAGCAATAAATAGGTATAAAGCGCACCTACTTGTTTCTACTTGATTCAATGTGACGAGCAAAATACTGCTGATTTCGCTCCCGGTGGTTGTGTTGTCTCAGGTATGTGATTGTCTCTCGTGGCTGCGATATCCGGTTCGATTGGACCAATGTTTTGGGTTGATATGAAAATTTTGTTGGAATGAAACACTATTTACATATTTCGAAGGACCATTTGTTTTATTGAACACAATATCTCACAATGTTTTTATATTTGATTTAGAATATAATTATATGCACTTTTTACAATAATGATAATATTTTTTGTGTATGTTTGTTATTATGACAGTTGTATATCTCTATTGTTTTTTGTTTTGTTTTTGTTTCTTCTTTATCGCAGGGTTGCCGTTCTGTTGCTGCGTTGCAATATTGAACAATCCCATACAACATAAATTAGCTGCATTTAATTCTATGATCCACCGTTTGTTAACTATACCTTTAACTATACCTGCCTACAAAAAAGAAGTTTGCACAATCAAACAAATCGCCATTAATAACAATTATGATTCAAATTTAATAGATACACTTATCCGCAAACACAAATACAAAAAAGCTATCAAACTATTATTTCCACCCCAACTCGAAAATATAAATTATAAAACGCTAACATACTATCATACCATATCTAATAAAATCGCTAATAAAATTAAAACCAATGATACGAGAATCGCCTTTAAAAATAGTAACAACCTCTTTAAATCTTTGTGCAACCATAAAGAAGTTATTGACAATTATAAAAAACCAGGTGTCTATAAACTGAAGTGTGAACATTGCAACAGTGTTTATATTGGACAAACCGGCAGAAATTTCAATACACGATTCCTAGAACATAGCCGCTCTTATAAACTCAACAAATCGGATTCAACTTTCGCTACACACCTTCACTCTACAGGACATCATATTTCTGAAAACAACCGACCCTCGATATAACACATAGAAGACAAAGGATTAAAACTGAATTACCTAGAAACATTGGAAATCTACAAAGCTATTGACAATATTACCGAAACGTGCCTCAACGAACAAATTGACCTTTGTAAATCACCGCTGTTACATCTCAAATTATAATACCCCTTTTTACATATTATATATATATATATATATATATATATATATATATATATATATATATATACCGATGTATTTTCTTAAGTTTAGTTAGTCTGATGATGCCACAGTGTGGTGAAACTAGTTACTAATTTCAATAAAATTAAGTAAAACCAGTTACAAAGTTATTCTTTTTTCCTATTATTATATATATATATATATATATATATATATATATATATATATATATATATATTGTAACGCTACTTTTGCACCCCTATGTGTTTTGTCAAACTTCTTGTTTTGTAGAATTTTCTTCTTCGATCTAATCTTTTTCTATCTGGCACTATTTGTAGTTTTCCTTGAAGTTTACTCAGACTCAATCAAACTTCTGAAATAAGGACCTGATTAAAGGGAGATTTATTTTACCCCATCTTTCTTACCCTCATGATTGTACGTTTATAAAGTCTACCTATTTTAGACTACTTATTTTAGAATATATAAATTAACCTCAATGTCAAATGTCAACAAAGCAATTCGGCAAGAAAGAACACTGTAATTACGCGACCAAGCGCGGTTCACATTTGGAAATAATTAGAATCATAGGATATCAATAAAACATTAACTCTACTTTGGAATATATCAGTATTTAATTAAAACATCTGTAAAATCAATTATAAATTGAGTTTAGAAATAAATAGTCGCTGTTTCAGCAGTTGGTGAAGTCCAGTAGTATATTTCAGCTGAGTAAACTTCCCTTGACCTCTTTTTGACCTTCTCACGTATCTTGGCGCGAACTTGTAATTGTCTCTTTCTTTTCTTCTTAATTAACTTTCTATTTTCTCTCTCGCTTGTTTTGTATTTTTGTGTGGCGAAGGACCATTTTTTGGGAACCTTTAGGCAGTTGGATTTTGATCTGAGACCTAGGCAGTTGATTTTTGAACTAACAGCTGAGTGGAGCTAATTAGCGGAAAAGTTGAGTAGTGAGTTACGGTGGAACGGTATTTTTTTCAGTTACTCAATTTTGAGTATGCCGTCTTCGGGATAAAGTAAAGTACCGTCCTTTTTTTTCACGCGGAGTGTGTAGTTGAGCTGTGTATAGTTCGGATAAAGCTCCGGTGAATTACCTGTAACAGGGATTAGTGCGTGACTCAGACTCTCCTTGACCGAACGTTAGCCGTTCAGGATTAGCCTCAATAATTTCCCCAGGAGTACCTAGCCGTCCATTTTTGCAGCCAACCCCAACGTGACCCCTCGTCGGCCATTGTGTGTGTCGTCACGGCGACCTAAAGATAACGGAGTGAGAGTGGAGTGAGAAAGATAAGTACTGCCCAATATTTTCCATAACAGACTGTACTTCTTATTTATTTAAAGTACATTCAAGTAAATTCAACACTTTAGAGACAATTTAGTTTTATAAGTTAACGTGGTTGTAAGTGACTTCCGGTCAATTTTAATACGCACTCGATTTGCGTGTAGTTCTTCCCTTGGGCCGTTCAGTAACGCCTTCGCCGGTGACCCGCCTTACTACCAAGATCTCTGTACATTCCTGTGAACCAAGTTGATCAACTAGGGCATTGAATTTAGGTAATTGTTCTTACCGGGTAGAGTCACGGGTGAATATCAACGGCACAAGTACTGTCACTGAATTCGCGAATATCCACGCGTATAAGGTTCGGGAAATCTGGAATACTACGAGACTTGATAATATTAAATTGTATAAATTGTATTCAATACCTTTCGGTATTATTTTTGTTAAAATGTTTTCTTCGAGTTACTACTATTAAATTCAACACTTAAACTCACTGGCACACTTGTTTATTCAATTCCCCACTCCCTCATTTTAGGTCGACGTTTTATTTCCCAAAGTTGCCAACTGTATCGATCCCAAATCCTAGGGATTTTCGTGATTTAGTCTGGTTGAGGAGAACTATAATTAAATTACGTGGCGCCCAGAGATATATATATATATTTTTTTTTTTTTTGAACCACCCCTTCTCCACTGAGAAGCCGGCACCCTCAGCCTGTGCGAGGATTTTGGTTACGGTGTCCTTTTGGCACGTAACAATATATATATATATATATATATATATATATATATATATATATATATATATATATATATATATATATATATATATATATTGTAACGCGCGGATCTTAAATCCTACTCATTACGTCATTAAAATCTAAAATCGTCCCGTGACGTCATTACGTAAAATTTAATCAGATAAATAACTAACAAATAATTCAAAATCAAGTTAATAAAATACTAACAATTTAAGTTAAACAAGAATTAATTTAATGAATTTAAATTAGTTTAATACAAAAGAACCATAACTTGAATTGAACACTAAAATAAAATTAACTTTAATAAAAATAACCGTTTTTTATTTTGAATCGAACTGTTTTAATAAATATCTAATTCGACTCTATTTTATTTAACAAATTTTTAATTGGCGTGATCGTCTAAAATGAACCTCATAATTCTTTTATCTAAAGTCGCACAGAAAAGGAAATATACAGGATAACGAAATAAAAAGAATTTGAATCCTTTAACATAAAAGTCAATTTATTGCACATACGTTTATGAAAAGCAGTTTCGATAACAGTCAATTGAATAAACATATTTTATCAAATTTCAAAACAAAAGTAGTTAAGTTGTTGAATATAATTTTTATATGATTCAAACCAAAACTACAATGTATGAAATTGTGAGTTACTTAAACAAATATGTTATACAATACATCTCACGTTTCACCGATACACCACTGGATTTAGCTACTAATTACGGACATCGACTGTTTTATTACTGCGTATAAAACCAACAGACACAGGTGTTCCCTAGGAGAGATTTTTTATCTCAACCCAGGGTGGTTTGGTGATATAGTTCATGTAGTCGGAATATTTTCTCAGTCACAATAAACAAACACCCGACGAATTAAATAGATATAGCGTAGACACCTTTTTGTTGTGTGGATGATTTGAATACAGGTTTATTCAGTCGATCAGTAACCGTTATTTACTTTCAGTTTTGTGTATCGCGGAACCGCGGAACATACCATAAAACTATTCATCACATATCGCCCTCACAGTAACATAACAGAGTAATTTACAATAAGAAATGCAATATCATTTGCTCAGTTATTATAAATTAATGAAATTTCACTTGTTCAATTCATTATAAATAAATGACAATTTTGCTTGTTCAATTTACCATTAATAAATGACAATGGACTACAAAAGTGATGACGCGTAATTGTGCGGCAAATTTAGATGCGGTCGCCGCCATTTTCGTTTCTTATGGGATTTAACATAGAGGTGAAGTTTGCATGTTTGTACCGTTCTTATTGTAAAGCTGGTGGGTGTATGAGTTATTTTTTTTAAATAGGCTCAAGCTTCAACTCCAGATTCATGTATTTAAACTAGGGCGACCATAACTAATTAGTTTGTAATTAAAGAATAGCGACATTATGGGAAAATAGCATTTAGTGTTGCCGAAAAGTGCTTGCATATTCGCGATAGATGGCACGCGTGAAACCCTTATCCGGCCTTGTCATTGGCTGTCTCTAATTGACAGTTCATTTTAATTTACAAAATTTATTGAAACACGCTTTTTAGCCATATCTATCAACATTATTCAACATATATTTTAATATAATATAATATGTAAATACCCAAAAGGTTATTTATTGAAATCAGGGAAATTATGTCAAAAATTATGTCAATAATCATAATTTTTGACATAATTTCCCTGATTTTAATAAAATATCTTAAATAACCTTTTGGATCTTTACGTATTATATTATATTAAAATATATGTTGAATAATGTTGATAGATATGGCTAAAAACTGTGTTTTAATTAATATTGTAAATGAAAATGAACTGACAGTTCGAGGCAGCCAATCACAAGGCCGGATAAGGGTTTCACGCGTGCCATCTATCGCGAATATGCAAGCACTTTTCGGCAACACAAAATGCTATTTTCCCATAATGTCGCTATTCTTTAATTACAAACTAATTAGTTATGGTCGCCCTAGTTTAAATACATGAATCTATAGTTGAAGCTTGAGTCTATTTAAAAAAAATAACTCATACCCCAGCAGCTTTACAATAAGAACGGTACAAACATGCAAACTTCACCTCTATGTTAAATCCCATAAGAAACGAAAATGGCGGCGACCGCATCTAAATTTGCCGCACAATTACGCGTCATCACTTTTGTAGTCCATTGACAATTTTGCTTGTTCAATTAAATATAAATTAATGACAATTTTACTAGCTCAAAAACAATAGATGATTGACAATTTTGCTTGATCAATTAACTATGAATAAATGACAATTTTACTAGTTCAAAACAATAAATAATTAAAGAATACTTGCTCATAAAAATTAAGGATCTTCGCCTGTTTGTTGGCAATCCTTATGCCGCTTCTGATCGATTGTTTGAAAGGACATCCACATACGAAATCAATTCAGCCTCACGTTCACCAAACAAAACCAACACAATTGTCATCAACCTTAGTACTCTAGGTTGTACAATATTTGTAGCTTTTTATGTTGTAACAATCTTAAACGTCTGAAGCTTTTGACAAAGAAAAACTGACTGTCTTTCCCAAATACCAATGTGTTCCTCTATGTCTTCAGATTCTTAACTCCACCCTCGCCAATAATGACGTCACTACAACAAATAAGTCGAAAACGAATCAGAACACATATTCTTAAAATATTTGACTAATTATACTTTCCTATTCGTTCGCATTCCCATATGGGTCTCGCCCTTCGTGATCCTCGGCCCTTCGTCCATTTCCGTCGTCTTGAACGTATGCCCAGAGAGGTTCTTCCTCCCACCACAACACTTCACCATAATTATCACGAAAAATGTAACTCTTATTTAAACTTCAAAGTTTAAATAATTAACTAATTTGTTTATAACAATCGCGATCAAATAGAATCCTTATCATTTTCCACAAACTTACACCATAATCCGCGAACAATAATTGAACTGTTATTCTCAATCTTATGATATTAAATAGAAATAAAAGTGTCAGACAACAATAAATAACTTAATCTGAATTGTTGTCGCCAACTCAAATCTCATCATCTATCTACTCAATTATACTGTGTTAATTAATTATTAACATAACCAAAATTACCCTTCGGAAATGTATTATTATTAACTAACTTGTTACATCTTCGGATGTAACAATTAAAAAAAGAATTTAGATTAAAATGAAATAAAAAATGAAGTTTATGCAGAATAACATTAGATCCCAGTTAATTATTGTAGTTATTGTTTAAATTATATATTTCTAAAAAAAAAAAATAGTTTTAACTTGTAAATATTTCAACAATGGCATGAGGGCCAAGGGCCAACATCTGTTTCCACTAATAAAGGTTCAGATACGCTATTCAAAGAAGATTTATGACCACCAAGAGAGGTAAACACTTGATGCAAACACTTGCAATTTGAGATTTTAAAACTAAAGAACCGTCCAGATATGCAAGTGTGTTGATGTTAGAATTTTTAAGATGCCTGTGTACAGTCAGACGCAAAAATATATTTATATATTATTTGAAATTTAAGAATACTTTTAATTTTAATACTGTAATATTTATTGTGAATTTGTGGCACGTTTCAATATATATATATATATATATATGTATATATATATATATATATATATATATATATATATATATATATATATATATATATATATATATATATATATATATACATATATATAGTTACATATTTTTAAATGTGCAAGAACAAGAACAGAGTTGGATTTAATTTAATTTTTTTTACGTCATTTTTTTTATTCTTATCGCAGGAATTTGCTTGGAAATGCTACGTTTGGAAGAACAGGGGTGAATGTGACAAGAGCACAACATCACAAAGAAAGATCCACTTCAAACTGATAGCAAGGTAAACTAAACAAAACGCACCTTAACAACTACACACATTTGATTGTGGAGAGTGACTTTTGCTGGTTCTGATTCGTATTTTATCAACATTACTTGTGATTTATTCTAAAGATTTTTTTATTTTCTCAATAATAATAATAATAATATATATATATATATATATATATATATATATATATATATATATATATAATAAAATAATCTTAAAATAAGACATATCCTAGAAATTACTGCATGACTATTATGGTTTTAATTCGATGAATTACTGAATTACAGAGCTGTCAAGTTCACATAGAAACTCTTTGGTCGCGCACTATCCCGACGTATCAAGGCGACGGTGTTGTACGAAACTGAAACAGGAATCTCCGAAAATTATGCTAAAAAATTAGTTGAAATTTTCGGCCATGCTTTTAACGTACAAGTTCACTGTATGTCCGACTACGATATTTCAAGCATCGAACATGAAGCGATGTTATTGGTTGTAACATCTACGTATGGAAATGGAGATCAACCAGAAAATGGCGAGGTATGTTTATTTAGTTATTTACTACATAATTTCTTATTTTTAATTATCACGTGTATTATTATTATGAATAGCAAGGGAAACATCACCAATGCTTATCCTTATGAAAAAATAAATTACAATTTTAAAAGTTATGTCAAAAATATCAATTGTACGAGGACTTATATTATTTACTAAACTGACTACTCAAGTCCAAATCGTATTTTGGCATAACATAGTATTCATTATTATACAACCATTTCTTATGTTCTATCACTTTTTCTGCATTTATCAAAATAGCATTTGTCTACATGTATTTCTTTCTAATTTAGGATTTCACCAAAAACTTGTATGCTCTTAAAATGAGCGAGTCTGGAATTCATAATGGAGACGAGAAAATGAGGTAAGTGATTTTTATTACTTATAGTGCTGCATAATGACATGGGTAAGATGTTACGACGAACATTTAAAAATTCGAATTAGATCATGTACAATAACATGTTGTCATTTTAAAAATTACAGGAAATGCTTTAATATAAAATAACGGTTTTATGAATGTGTTGCCTTTGCTTACCGTTACAGTATGGCAATGGCCACATCAAAATCGTTTATAAAACCGATGTAACTGCTACCGTCAAACAACTGGATTGCCTAGACTCACTCCGAGGATCACTAAGTGATCAGTTCAATGAGGACACCTTCAAAACGCTTAGCAACGTCAGATAAAAGCTCTTGTGCTATATTTTCCTTGTTTATCACATTTCTAAATACTTAGCTTATCGAATAACTATATTATCTTTCTTAAGAAGAATTCTACGATAATATTATAATTTAATTGGGTCGTTAAAACGATATGTTATTTTAGTAAATATCGCATTTGTAAATATTGCTAAGAATGGTAATATAGCATAGCGTTCATTTTATTTTAATAAAATTTAAATCCCAAGTTTTTACTTCACATGTTTTATCTTAAATATTCAAAATTCAAAGAGTTTTTATAAGAACACATACACCGCGATATGAACATAGCCCCATAATTATCAATAATATGTAATATTATATGCCATAAATAGGATGCTAGCATATTCTTTAATTTGTCAATAATCCTGCAAAGTATACATAATATCCAACCGGATCATATTTTATAATGAAACATTTAATCAATCATAATTTAGATTCGCTGTATTCGCGTTGGGTTCAAGTGCGTATCCAAACTACTGTGCTTTTGGTAAATACGTAGAAGAATTTGCTGGGTGAACTTGGCGGTGAGAGATTAATCAAAATGGCAACGGCTGATTCGATGTGCGGACAAGAACAAGCTTTCAAAAAATGGGCGACTGAAGCATTCAGAGTAAGTCAAACCAACTATCCATTAATTTATGCATTTGTCGCGTGCTTCTTCCATGTTCATCACACATGATCTTATTAATTCTTTGTAAATTTCATTTTTCCTCCTTCTCTTCTTTCCATCTTCCTTCCCTCCAGTTATCTGTCCGTCTTACCTTTCACCGTACATTCTTTCTTGAAATACGAAGATTGTGGGATATTACCATAGTTTGTCATAGCTTACTTCGGCGGAAGACTCTACGTTACCGGCAGCGAAACTCCCGTCCCTCCCGCCGTTGTTGTTGTTGCAATTGCAGTTACCGTGTTCGAATTATACATGTTATTTATTTTCGTACATTGCAGTTATTGTTATACATATATATATTCATCGCATAATAATATAATTGTTTTCTACAATGGTTTATTCATTTGACGCTACCCCTGATTACCTATACCAGATATACCAAGTCCATATATCGTATGGCTGCGCCTCAGTGGCTTCAAGCACCAGGGTACCTATTCTGAGTGTCTCAACTCGATATATTGAAGTGAGATCTCACTCAAAAACGCTGTTGCCATCTATTGGATTCATTGCGTAAACATGATATGACGTCATTGATATCAATCAATTCGTAAATTTGTCTCACTACCTCGGTAGGTAGTGAGATCAGAAAAGTTTTGCCTTCATGTGCCAGAGGCGCTAGTGGCAAAAGATTATCGAATTTGAAACTTGGCGGTTTTTTTTGTCGCGCAGTACATATTTGTCATATAATTCCTATGCAAAATGTTTATAGGGTTTATATTTTGGAAATTAAATAAGAATAAATATATATTTTAATATAATTATCTAGTACAAAAGAAAAATAACAAAAAACAATCCACATAAACACAATTAAGAACAAAATTATAACGTTGAAGCAAATTTAATTATAATTACCCATTTTATAATATATTAAAAATTGAGTAAATACTCAAATATTTTTAAATTGCTTTCATTTATTATTTTTAAGTTTTGCAAGTTTCTATATCTTAATTTATAAATAATAAACTACGATATTTAGAATTACATGGCAAATCGTAAATTGTATTTCTATTTGAGTGTCAAATATTGAAATTTTGTTGGTGTTAAAAACAAAAGAAACTAGTTCTGGTTGTAAGTAATTAGTTTTAACATGCTACCCCATTATATTTCAGCCTACTATTAACAGCGGTCGTAGAAAATTATACCTTTTTTAAATTTATGAATCATTTATTCCGCATTGTTTTAAGCAGCAAGATATTAATATTTCGCACAATTTTTGTTTGAAAAGTTTATTCAAAAAATGTACCAGTTACTAGAATATAGAAAATCTAAAAATTCTTATTATTATTGTCAAGGAAATGCATTTGTCAATTGTTTGTTATATTTTTACTTTCTTTTACGATGTAATAAGTAAGTATTGTAATCACCATAAAAATCAAACACAAAAAAACGGATATACACGTTTTGAGCTTCCCTGAATCGAATGTGACTATTTTCGGAGTGACGTCTGTGTGTGTGTGTGAACGCTCTAGAGCCGAAACTGTCGAACGTAAAATTTTGAAACTTCAAACTTAAGGGGGCATTCACCTTTAGCGGATTCAAAAAATCGTTTTTTTTTTTGCAGAATCTGACATTTTGAAGTGTTGACTATGGGTTTCTGAAGCCGTTTTTCGAAATTCGAGTTGGAAATATGTGAAATTGCGATTTAAACAAAACAATGTTTTTGCTCAAACACGGCGTTTTTGCGCGTGTCAGTCTGAAGTTGAAACTTTAAACGCGTTTTTCTCGAAACCATATTTATTACATCGCGCGGTAGAATATCTCGACAACGAATTAACCGATTTAACTCTCAATAAGCGCATCTTAAAGTTAATAAAATTCTCTAGAAGTTGATCTTCGACGAAGTGTGTCCAACAATTATTAATATTTTTTAAGGCCCGCCAAAGGAGAAAAAAAGTGGCAAAAAATGACACTTTTCGTACGATGATCGCCATTTTGCTAATTATGGTCCAAATGGACTACCCGAGCATCAATTCTTAGACAATTTAATATACTTTAAAACCCTAATTTTTTTATTTTATTTCAAACATCTGGGACCAGAGTTATGCTACCGCGCGCCTAAATTGAGCTGCCTACTTTGGACCAGGACATCTTCGCCGGGGCTGAACGTACTCGACTTTAAAAAATACCTTATTAAAGAGAAAAATTGAATAAATACGATACGAAAAAACGCGTGCGAATATCTCGAACGTACCCTGAGAAAAAAAAAGTTAAAAAACAGCTTTTTTTTTTGGTCTAAAGGTGAATGCCCCGTAAAGACTTGCTAATTTTGAAAAGAATATTCAATATCACTAGAACGGCTGCACTTACAGCAAAAATAGTTATTTTCGTAATGAATGATATGAATATTTTGCACAACTTTTGTTTGAAAATTTTCTTCAAGAAATGTACCAGTTACGAGAGAATTGTTAAGAAACATAAGTATCTTGATTTCGTTGTCATGGATTCGTAGGTAGCTTAATAAATCGGATAATCTGCGCCTGTCAATATTTCGACAAGAAAACAAAATAGACTTAATTAGATAAATTACATTTCAGAATATTTCTGTAGAGTATTGGTTATTGGTATTGGTATTATTTTCCACCCATTCGTTTATGTAAGGTAAGCTTGGTTTTCATATTGTTTCTGTTGGATTATTATTTCCTAATATTATATTTTTATAATCAATATCTAAGCAAAGCGTCGATTAGAAATATTACTAATATTGTTCTTATTTTCTGCTAAATGCTCTATTTGTATATATGTTATAAGATATAATTTATTAGTCGATGCGACGAAATATTACTTATATATATATATATATATATATATATATATATATATATATATATATATATATATATATATATATATATATATATATATATTGTCACGTTTTTAGAATTTATTGGCATGCGTTGCAATTGGTTTTGTTTTACAGTTTGTTGATTAGAAAATTATTATCTGTCGTCATACTTTTTGCCACTAATCTCGATTATCGTTCCCCTTTCTCATTCGTTATTCTACCGTTATTCATTCTTTATTCTACCGTTAAATTACCGTTCTACCATTTATTTGTTCCTTTGGTTTTCGTTTGGAGCGGATACTCTACAGAAGAAGACGGAAGGGCGTTCTCCTAAGAGAACTGGCGCAGGCACACCAACTAGTCTAAAGTCCAACGTCTTAAAGATACCGGGTAGAGTATCCGTATCCTTTTCCTTATTTTATTTATTATATAATTTATTATATTAGTTTTGTATTGGCGTTAAGCCCAGTTAAGCTCCGTTTTCTATTTTGTAATAAATTTGTTTAATCCCGATTTCGTTTACATTTCTTACCAACGACGTCATAATTATAAAGGGTGTGTGCCAAATCCACTTACGAGCTAGCCGGTGTGGATTTGCCGTGGCAATATATATATATATATATATATATATATATATATATATATATATATATATATATATATATAGTTATTTATAGGACGTTTCTCATTGACATTTTACTTTCAGATAAGTATAATCACAAAATTTTTTCGTTCCAATTCCAAGTTCGTGCCTAGTTGTGCACAGTTTAGATCACCAAATCTATTTTTTGCAATTTTTACTAAAGGGTCTCCTACAATTCCAGTTAGTTTACTTTAAATTAGATAAATAGAAAACGCAATATTTTTAGTTATATAATAAATGCGGAATATATTTATTGTTAAAATATAAATTAAAATGTTAAATCTTTCTATATTAATATTTTTACTTTCTTTTACAGAGTAATAAATAAGTATAACTATTTTCGGAATGACGTCTGTATGTGTGTCTTTGAACGCTCTAGAGCCAAAACTGTCGAACGTAAAATTGTGAAATATTAAACTTAAGATTTGTATATGCCCTAGATGTGCACCTCCTATTTTGAAAAGAATATTCAAACCGGTAGTGCATGTTTACTCAATACATTTTTTGTTTTATCTCCTGTAGCACTAGAACGGCTGTACTTATGGCAAAAATAGTTATGTTCATAATGAAAGATAATAATATTTCGCCCAACTTTTGTTTGAAACATTTCTTCAAAAAATGAACCAGTTGCGAGAAAAATGCTACGATAAAACTCAAATATCTTATTTACGTTACCATAGTGATACCTACACTTGTGACAAATTTTATTATGTTTAAATCGGATGCACTAATTTATTTTTATTTCTTAATCAAAATTATCTACAAAAAATTGTAATATTTTTTATATTTATAACATTTTTTCAAATTGTTAACTAAAAGACCATAATTATTATAAACCATTGCTCGCATCACATATCTTACCTAAAGGCGAGTTCTACGAATTGGTGCGCCTTCCGCGTACCAAATCTTGTTTTTATAAGAAAGTCGAGTGGAGGCTACCCGTTCTTTCTACATTTCCGCTGGACTAGGACACGTTATGGTCATAGAATAAGTATTAAGAATGTAAAAGTGGGCACTATACACAGTCAACATTGTATGGATGGTAATTATACGAGTGCACCTTATTCAAAAATAATCAAATAAAATGGACGATATTAAAGATATGCACATTTTGTGTATAAGTCGCATTACTACTAAGCGCAGAACAGCGAAATTTAGTATTGGAGTAGAATTTATATTTGCGAACTGACTACAATTTTGATTCACCTTTGTTTTCAGGTTTACAAATTAATGTTTTCTTGTATAACCTTACTGAGAGCTATGAATGAAGACGAATCATTTGAAGATATTCACGAATTTTGCAGTTGAACTAATACCTTCTAGTTCTGCCTCGCATCACACATTACTCAATTTTATTATCATATTATCAATAAGATATTTAAAGACAAGATCACTATTATCATAATGTTTCACGTGTCACGAATCGAATGTTAATTGAAAACACTAATAGATATACAAGAATATGTAGTCCTTAGTAATTGGCATCTTACACATCTTTGTAGTATCAGAGAATAGGATATTTTACAAAGACCGCTAACGCCATACGATTTTATGCAAGACATTCGTTTGTAGCGGTGCTTGGACTAAATTTCTTCAAAATATTGATGAAATACGAATAATTGAATTTTTACTATATTGTTATATTGTAAAATGTCAATGAGAAACGTCCTATAACTAACTTTACCCGTTGTTATTATTATTATATATATATATATATATATATATATATATATATATATATATATATATATATATATATATTGCCACGGCAAATCCACACCGGCTAGCTCGTAGGTGGATTTGGCACACACCCTTTATAATTATGACGTCGTTGGTAAGAAATGTAAACGAAATCGGGATTAAACAAATTTATTACAAAATAGAAAACGGAGCTTAACTGGGCTTAACGCCAATACAAAACTAATAAAATAAATTATATAATAAATAAAATAAGGAAAAGGATACGGATACGGATACTCTACCCGGTTTCTTTAAGACGTTGGACTTTAGACTAGTTGGTGTGCCTGTGCCAGTTCTCTTAGGAGAACGCCCTTCCGTCTTCTTCTGTAGAGTATCCGCTCCAAACGAAAACCAAAGGAACAAATAAATGGTAGAACGGTAATTTAACGGTAGAATAAAGAATGAATAACGGTAGAATAACAAATGAGAAAGGGGAACGATAATCGAGATTAGCGGCAAAAAGTATGACGACAGATAATAATTTTCTAATCAACAAACTGTAAAACAAAACCAATTGCAACGCATGCCAATAAATTCTAAAAACGTGACAATATATATATATATATATATATATATATATATATATATATATATATATATATATATATATATAAGTAATATTTCGTCGCATCGACTAATAAATTATATCTTATAACATATATACAAATAGAGCATTTAGCAGAAAATAAGAACAATATTAGTAATATTTCTAATCGACGCTTTGCTTAGATATTGATTATAAAAATATAATATTAGGAAATAATAATCCAACAGAAACAATATGAAAACCAAGCTTACCTTACATAAACGAATGGGTGGAAAATAATACCAATACCAATAACCAATACTCTACAGAAATATTCTGAAATGTAATTTATCTAATTAAGTCTATTTTGTTTTCTTGTCGAAATATTGACAGGCGCAGATTATCCGATTTATTAAGCTACCTACGAATCCATGACAACGAAATCAAGATACTTATGTTTCTTAACAATTCTCTCGTAACTGGTACATTTCTTGAAGAAAATTTTCAAACAAAAGTTGTGCAAAATATTCATATCATTCATTACGAAAATAACTATTTTTGCTGTAAGTGCAGCCGTTCTAGTGATATTGAATATTCTTTTCAAAATTAGCAAGTCTTTACGGGGCATTCACCTTTAGACCAAAAAAAAAAGCTGTTTTTTAACTTTTTTTTTCTCAGGGTACGTTCGAGATATTCGCACGCGTTTTTTCGTATCGTATTTATTCAATTTTTCTCTTTAATAAGGTATTTTTTAAAGTCGAGTACGTTCAGCCCCGGCGAAGATGTCCTGGTCCAAAGTAGGCAGCTCAATTTAGGCGCGCGGTAGCATAACTCTGGTCCCAGATGTTTGAAATAAAATAAAAAAATTAGGGTTTTAAAGTATATTAAATTGTCTAAGAATTGATGCTCGGGTAGTCCATTTGGACCATAATTAGCAAAATGGCGATCATCGTACGAAAAGTGTCATTTTTTGCCACTTTTTTTCTCCTTTGGCGGGCCTTAAAAAATATTAATAATTGTTGGACACACTTCGTCGAAGATCAACTTCTAGAGAATTTTATTAACTTTAAGATGCGCTTATTGAGAGTTAAATCGGTTAATTCGTTGTCGAGATATTCTACCGCGCGATGTAATAAATATGGTTTCGAGAAAAACGCGTTTAAAGTTTCAACTTCAGACTGACACGCGCAAAAACGCCGTGTTTGAGCAAAAACATTGTTTTGTTTAAATCGCAATTTCACATATTTCCAACTCGAATTTCGAAAAACGGCTTCAGAAACCCATAGTCAACACTTCAAAATGTCAGATTCTGCAAAAAAAAAAACGATTTTTTGAATCCGCTAAAGGTGAATGCCCCCTTAAGTTTGAAGTTTCAAAATTTTACGTTCGACAGTTTCGGCTCTAGAGCGTTCACACACACACACAGACGTCACTCCGAAAATAGTCACATTCGATTCAGGGAAGCTCAAAACGTGTATATCCGTTTTTTTGTGTTTGATTTTTATGGTGATTACAATACTTACTTATTACATCGTAAAAGAAAGTAAAAATATAACAAACAATTGACAAATGCATTTCCTTGACAATAATAATAAGAATTTTTAGATTTTCTATATTCTAGTAACTGGTACATTTTTTGAATAAACTTTTCAAACAAAAATTGTGCGAAATATTAATATCTTGCTGCTTAAAACAATGCGGAATAAATGATTCATAAATTTAAAAAAGGTATAATTTTCTACGACCGCTGTTAATAGTAGGCTGAAATATAATGGGGTAGCATGTTAAAACTAATTACTTACAACCAGAACTAGTTTCTTTTGTTTTTAACACCAACAAAATTTCAATATTTGACACTCAAATAGAAATACAATTTACGATTTGCCATGTAATTCTAAATATCGTAGTTTATTATTTATAAATTAAGATATAGAAACTTGCAAAACTTAAAAATAATAAATGAAAGCAATTTAAAAATATTTGAGTATTTACTCAATTTTTAATATATTATAAAATGGGTAATTATAATTAAATTTGCTTCAACGTTATAATTTTGTTCTTAATTGTGTTTATGTGGATTGTTTTTTGTTATTTTTCTTTTGTACTAGATAATTATATTAAAATATATATTTATTCTTATTTAATTTCCAAAATATAAACCCTATAAACATTTTGCATAGGAATTATATGACAAATATGTACTGCGCGACAAAAAAAACCGCCAAGTTTCAAATTCGATAATCTTTTGCCACTAGCGCCTCTGGCACATGAAGGCAAAACTTTTCTGATCTCACTACCTACCGAGGTAGTGAGACAAATTTACGAATTGATTGATATCAATGACGTCATATCATGTTTACGCAATGAATCCAATAGATGGCAACAGCGTTTTTGAGTGAGATCTCACTTCAATATATCGAGTTGAGACACTCAGAATAGGTACCCTGGTGCTTGAAGCCACTGAGGCGCAGCCATACGATATATGGACTTGGTATATCTGGTATAGGTAATCAGGGGTAGCGTCAAATGAATAAACCATTGTAGAAAACAATTATATTATTATGCGATGAATATATATATGTATAACAATAACTGCAATGTACGAAAATAAATAACATGTATAATTCGAACACGGTAACTGCAATTGCAACAACAACAACGGCGGGAGGGACGGGAGTTTCGCTGCCGGTAACGTAGAGTCTTCCGCCGAAGTAAGCTATGACAAACTATGGTAATATCCCACAATCTTCGTATTTCAAGAAAGAATGTACGGTGAAAGGTAAGACGGACAGATAACTGGAGGGAAGGAAGATGGAAAGAAGAGAAGGAGGAAAAATGAAATTTACAAAGAATTAATAAGATCATGTGTGATGAACATGGAAGAAGCACGCGACAAATGCATAAATTAATGGATAGTTGGTTTGACTTACTCTGAATGCTTCAGTCGCCCATTTTTTGAAAGCTTGTTCTTGTCCGCACATCGAATCAGCCGTTGCCATTTTGATTAATCTCTCACCGCCAAGTTCACCCAGCAAATTCTTCTACGTATTTACCAAAAGCACAGTAGTTTGGATACGCACTTGAACCCAACGCGAATACAGCGAATCTAAATTATGATTGATTAAATGTTTCATTATAAAATATGATCCGGTTGGATATTATGTATACTTTGCAGGATTATTGACAAATTAAAGAATATGCTAGCATCCTATTTATGGCATATAATATTACATATTATTGATAATTATGGGGCTATGTTCATATCGCGGTGTATGTGTTCTTATAAAAACTCTTTGAATTTTGAATATTTAAGATAAAACATGTGAAGTAAAAACTTGGGATTTAAATTTTATTAAAATAAAATGAACGCTATGCTATATTACCATTCTTAGCAATATTTACAAATGCGATATTTACTAAAATAACATATCGTTTTAACGACCCAATTAAATTATAATATTATCGTAGAATTCTTCTTAAGAAAGATAATATAGTTATTCGATAAGCTAAGTATTTAGAAATGTGATAAACAAGGAAAATATAGCACAAGAGCTTTTATCTGACGTTGCTAAGCGTTTTGAAGGTGTCCTCATTGAACTGATCACTTAGTGATCCTCGGAGTGAGTCTAGGCAATCCAGTTGTTTGACGGTAGCAGTTACATCGGTTTTATAAACGATTTTGATGTGGCCATTGCCATACTGTAACGGTAAGCAAAGGCAACACATTCATAAAACCGTTATTTTATATTAAAGCATTTCCTGTAATTTTTAAAATGACAACATGTTATTGTACATGATCTAATTCGAATTTTTAAATGTTCGTCGTAACATCTTACCCATGTCATTATGCAGCACTATAAGTAATAAAAATCACTTACCTCATTTTCTCGTCTCCATTATGAATTCCAGACTCGCTCATTTTAAGAGCATACAAGTTTTTGGTGAAATCCTAAATTAGAAAGAAATACATGTAGACAAATGCTATTTTGATAAATGCAGAAAAAGTGATAGAACATAAGAAATGGTTGTATAATAATGAATACTATGTTATGCCAAAATACGATTTGGACTTGAGTAGTCAGTTTAGTAAATAATATAAGTCCTCGTACAATTGATATTTTTGACATAACTTTTAAAATTGTAATTTATTTTTACTTTCTTTTACAGAGTAATAAGTATGTATTGTAATCATGAAAAATTTCGAACTCGAGATTTCAACGGATATACAAGTTTTGATCTTTTCTCAATCGAATGTGACTATTTTCGGAATGACGTCTGTCTGTCTGTGTGTCTGTATGTCTGTGTGTCTGTGAACGCTCTATAGCCAAAACTGTCGAACCTAAAATTATGAAACTTCAAACTTAAGACTTGTATATGCCCTAGATGTGCACCTCCTATTTTGAAAAGATTATTCAAACCGGTAGTGCATGTTTACTCTATGCATTTTTTGTTCTATCTCCAGTAACACTTGAACGGCTGCACTTATGGCAAAAATAGTTATGTTCATAATGAAAGATATTAATATTTCGCACAACTTTTGTTTGAGAAGTTTCTTCATAATTTGTAGCAGTTATAAGATAACTGCTACGAAAAAACTCAAATATCTTATTTACGTTGCCATAGTTATACCTACACTTGTGACAAATTTTTACACAGTAAAACTCTGAAATTGTTAATTAATTATGTCAGCAAATATATAATATAAATTGATTCTATAATAATTTACCTGATACAATTTATTCTAATAAGAAATCAATATTTTAAATATTAATTCATACAGATAACTGTCAATGTAATGCTTGTTTGTTTCCAATAAACAAGAAACAAATGATGTAACTCATGGTTGATTCGTTTTAAAAATAATAAAATTTGTCACAAGTGTAGGTATCACCATGGCAACGTAAATAAGATATTTGAGTTTTTTCGTAGCAGTTATCTCATAACTGGTACAATTTATGAAGAAACTTTTCAAACAAAAGTTGTGCGAAATATTATTATCTTTCATTATGAATATTACTATTTTTGCCGTAAGTGTAGCCGTTCTAGTGATATTGGAGATAGAACAAAAAATTTATAGAGTAAACATGAACTACTGGTTTGAATATTCTTTTCAAAAATAGGAGGTGCACATCTAGGGCATATACAAGTCTTAAGTTTGAAGTTTCATAATTTTTCGTTCGACAGTTTTGGCCCTAGAGCATTCACAGACACACACACACACAGACAGACAGACGTCATTCCGAAAATAGTCACATTCGATTCAGGGAAGGTCAAAACATGTATATCCGCTGAAATCTCGAGTTCGAAATTTTTCATGATTACAATACTTACCTATTACTCTGTAAAAGAAAGTAAAAAGGGAATTGACCCTCGGGTGGTCCATTTGGACCATAATTAGCAAAATGGCGACCATCGTACGAAAAAAGTTATGTTTTGCCACTTTTTTTCTCCTTTGGCGGGCCTTAAAAAATATTAACAATTGTCGGACACACTTCGTCGAGGATCAACTCCTAGAGAATTTTATTACCTTTAAGATGCGCTTATCGAGAGTTAAATCGGTTAATTTGTTGTCAAGATACTTCAGACTGACGCGCGCGAAAACGCCGTGTTTGATCAAAAACATTGTTTTGTTTCAATCTCAATTTCACATATTTCCAACTCGAATTCCGAAAAACGGCTTCAGAAACCTATAGTCAACACTACAAAGTGTCCGATTCTGCAAAAAAAAAATCCCCTGATTTTCACGAGTTCCCTGTTTTCGATCCGCATTAGCATACGATTACGTCAAATTCAGAAAAGAACCCTTACCTTACTTACTTGGATTAGTTTTCTAAACCGGCATCTCTCGGATTGATTCTGTTTATGTGTCACTGTTTCTTCCCCATTCTAGGTTCTGGGAAGTGGGTCCGATCAGTAGTTGCGCCGAATTACCCAAAATTCGGCGGGATCCGCACCGAATGCCCAATCGGCTTTCGACTACCCGATCATTGTACCTAAACGAAAAATGTTCGTCTCGTCGCCTATCCTTTCGTTATTTGAGAATTTCGTCAGATACAGGGGCGCAAGTTAACTGTATGGGAGTAGATAATTTTTATAAATTAAATTTAAATAAAAATAATCTAATTAAAGCAAAAACTATGTTAACCACATACGACGGATCATGCATAGCAGTTATAGGTTGTTGCTATTTAAAATGTAAAATAAAAGAGAGAGAAGACATTTTAAAATTTCATATCATCAACCTGCCACATGCACCTTCGGTGTTGGTATTAGAAGCTTGTTTAAGTTTAGAATTAATTAAAAGTATACATAAAGTAGATTCAAAAAACATCTATACTAACGGATATGAAGACTTATTCAAGGGTTTTAGCGTAATTAAAACTAAACCTTGTCATTTAACATTAAAAGAAAATGTAAAGCATGTAGTACATGCCCCAAGAAAGATGCCTTTTTCATTAATAGATGATTTATAATCCGAACTAGAAATCTTAGAAAAACTAAAAGTTATTAAAAGAGTAACAGAACCAACGACATGGGTTAATTCACTGGTATTGGTTAGGAAAAAATGTGGGGGGATACGAATTTGCATGGATCCAAGGGACTTGAACCGAGCAATACAAAGAGAACACTATCAATTACCCACGATGAGATCACTTTTAAATTACAAGGGGCTAGATATTATACATCCTTGGATGCTACTAGAGGCTTTTGGCAAATGAAGCTGAATGATTCAATACTCCATTTGGGCGTTATAGATTTTTAAGATTACCTTTCGGTATATCAGCCGCTCCAGAGATATTTCAAAGAACAATGAGAGAAATCTTGCAAGGTATCAGTGGTGTAGATGTATATATCGATGACATTCTTATTTGGGGTAAAACACAGAAAGAACATGACGATAGAGTAAAACAGGTTTTTGAAAGACTCAGAAAATACAATGTTAAATTGAATTTAGAAAAGTCAAAATTTTGTGCTGAAAAAATTAAATATTTAGGTCTTTGTTTCTCAAACAGAGGAATTGAACCGGATCCAAGTAAAATTGAATCAGTAAAAAATATGGCAAATCCAAAAGATAAGAAAGCGTTGGAAAGATTCTTAGGTGTAGCAAATTATTTAAGAAAATTTATAAAAAACTTCTCGGAAACAACTACACCGCTGAGAGAGTTATTAAAAAAGAAAATCCAACGGCACTGGGATAATACTCATAAAGATGCTTTCAATAAATTAAAATTGCAGTTAATTAGGGCATCAGTTTTAAATTATTTTAATCCAAAAGAGAAAGTAATCCTTTCAGTAGATGCTTCAAGACATGGAGTTGGGGCAGTTTTGTTACAAAATGAACGTCCACTTGCATATGCATCGAAGTCCCTGACACAGTGTCAAATTGGTTATTCTCAAATAGAAAAAGAATGTTACGCAATCTTATTCGGATGCGAATGTTTTAATCAATATATATATATACGGTCGTCGAGTAACTGTCGAAACGGATCACAAACCGTTAATACCGATATTCAAAAATTTTGATTAACTAGCCCTTATATATGTCGGACACTGGAACGCCCCTATTTTCTATATTATTGGTATTTAACTAAAAAGTTCTTGGTCACTTATTGTGTGATACCTTAGCATTGTTATATTAAATTTCCACAAAAATCCTGCGCCCTAATTTTGATTAAACAGCCCCCAATTGACTGGCCGAAATTGGCTAGTTTTAAAAACTGATTTACACTATCTAAATACTTAATAAATAATTTTGTTAATTTATATATTCTTAATTGGCATATAATAGACCTATATATAATGTTAATAGCCTTTAACAAGATTTGGTACGCGTAGAACGCACCAACGCGCAGAGCTCGCCCTTAGGTAAAATATACGTTGCGAGCAGTGGTTTTTAATTATTATGGTCTTTTGGTTAACAATTTGAAAAAATGTTATAGATATAAAAAGTCTTACATTTAATTTTAGAATATATATTAAAAAAAAATTTTTTTTGTTAACATTTTGAAATTCAAAATTATAATATTTAATAATTTTTTTCGGGCTTTGGGTTAACAATATAAAAAAATATTGAAGACATAAAATATCTTAGAATTTGTAGTAGAATTTTTGAGTGTTTTAATTATTTTTATAAGGACAGTATTAAGGGGGGCTCTAAATTTTGGGGCCTTATAACTCGAAAAGTACACGGGCGATTAATTTTAAACTGCGAGCGGATTCAAATGGGATGCCAAATAATATGTGTACCAAATTTGGTGTGAATCGCTCTGGTACCTTCAGAGGAGTAGAGGGCACAAATTTGGTCTTACGAGCGACGACTAACATCCAAGTATATAAATTATATACATTTTTGGATTCAGGGCGACGAGACGAACACTTTTTCTTAATGAAATTTTTTGATCCGAGAATGCTACAGACACACGACCAAATGCTTTAGCCTCTTCGGTACTACGTACGGCGAGCTAAAAAGCTTTTATTTTCAATGGACTACAAAAGTGATGACGCGTAATTGTGCGGCAAATTTAGATGCGGTCGCCGCCATTTTCGTTTCTTATGGGATTTAACATAGAGGTGAAGTTTGCATGTTTGTACCGTTCTTATTGTAAAGCTGCTGGGGTATGGGTTATTTTTTTTAAATAGACTCAAGCTTCAACTATAGATTCATGTATTTAAAGTAGGGCGACCATAACTAATTAGTTTGTAATTAAAGAATAGCGACATTATGGGAAAATAGCATTTAGTGTTGCCGAAAAGTGCTTGCATATTCGCGATAGATGGCACGCGTGAAACCCTTATCCGGCCTTGTGATTGGCTGCCTTTAACTGTCAGTTCATTTTAATTTACAAAATTAATTAAAACACGGTTTTTAGCCATATCTATCAACATTATTTTACATATATTTTAATATAATATAATACGTAAAGACCCAAAAGGTTATTTAAGATATTTTATTGAATTCAGGGAAATTATGTCAAAAATTATGATTATTGACATAATTTTTGACATAATTTCCCTGATTTCAATAAATAACCTTTTGGGTATTTACATATTATATTATATTAAAATATATGTTGAATAATGTTGATAGATATGGCTAAAAACCGTGTTTTAATTAATTTTGTAAATTAAAATGAACTATCAGTTACAAACAGCCAATCACAAGGCCGGATAAGGGTTTCACGCGTGCCATCTATCGTGAATATGCTAGCACTTTTCGGCAACACTAAATGATATTTTCCCATAATGTCGCTATTCTTTAATTACAAACTAATTAGTTATGGTCGCCCTACTTTAAATACATGAATCTGGAGTTAAAGCTTGAGCCTATTTTAAAAAAAATAACTCATACCCACCAGCTTTACAATAAGAACGGTACAAACATGCAAACTTCACCTCTATGTTAAATCCCATAAGAAACGAAAATGGCGGCGACCGCATCTAAATTTGCCGCATAATTACGCGTCATCACTTTTGTAGTCCATTAAATTAAGTTGGGATATATATTTTTTTACAGTTGGCAACCCTACATGTCAAAGTTATCGGCGACGATAACTTTATGTAAGTTATATGTTGTATTTTGTTGTTGTGGTTTTAAAAATGTTTTATTCGAGTACAGTTTATTTTAGACAAGTTTATTCTATGGAAGCTAACAGTATTCTAAATATTATTATTCTCTTTGAGAATAATATCACAATCATTATAAGATAAGGGTTTCCTGTTTATGATGATAGGATATTACTTAGCTAAGCAGTTTTAGGGACAAAGGATGACCTTGGGTGGTTCATATAACTCCTCCATCACTAGATTCGAGCATCGTCAGGTAGGTGGATTTCATCAAGGGGGATGACAACAATTTCCTTTTCTTTATTAATTTTACAATATTTCTTACAAATTATTACAATTAGTATAATTAATATTACAGTTATTAATCAGTATTTTATAATATGATGTGTATTAATTTCTGGGATTTCAACTTTATTTAATTCTTTAATAAACGGTTTGACAAATTTCATTTCTTTAATATTTTTAGTTTCAACGGTTAAATTATTTTTCTTTGAATTTGTAATGTTAAATTTATAATTTGTTATAATAATTGGTTCACCCTTTTCGATCTCATTATTAAATGATTTATCATTAATTCTACATTTATGATTTTCTAGTAAGTATATTCCTTTTATGTTTAAAATTTCTTCATGCTTATTTTCACATTTAAGTGTTATCTTATTAAAATTATTATTAAACAATATTATATAGTTTGTGTTACTTATTTCCAATATTACATTTTGGGGGTTATTAACATTAATAAATTCACAATTATTATTATTTTGTTCGTTAACAATATTTGATATACAATTGTTAATATTTAACTTATTTTCTAGTTTATTACAATAATAAAGTTGATTAATATTAATACAATTATCATTAATCTCGTATAGTTCGTGATTCAGTGATAATAAGTGAGTTTCTCGGTGAAATATAGTTACAAAGTCATTATTTTGTAACGTGGGTATAGGTGTGAATTGCAAAAGTTCACATTCATCGTTCAGATAAAGTGGCACAATTATAAGATAGTCAATTTCAAATTTATTTAATTTACAGTGTGTTTTTAATAATTTTTTGATTTCAAAATATGTTAATGTTTGTAAATACTCATAGTCTTTGTTCATATATTTTTCGAAGTTATGTTTTAATTGAGAATATGTTATAATACTTTCGTGCAAGATTCCGAGATTACAGAAACTTAATGAATTTTCTATATTATTTAAAATGTTAAATAGGATATTATTGAAAAATATGATTTGATTAATTACATCTTTTATAAATAATGCGTCCATAAAAGTAGCGTTTTCTTTTATGAAACTCTGAATTTGGAGTATTTTGGATTTGAGAAGGATTTGGTTATGTTTTAGTGATTCAATAGTTTCATTAAATTGTTCAATAATTTCTTTGTTGAAATTATAATTTTGTTTAATATTACTTTGTAATGTTCCTTGATTTTGTTTTAATTCTTCAATAAGTTTATCATATTTTTCTGCATCTAAATTATCTAAATTGCCTGTAATACTTTTAACTATAGAGCCTAGGCCATTAATTAACCCTCTTTTATTACGTTTTAAAACATTAAGATCTAAAAATTTATTATTAATTTCGTTTTGGTAGTAATTAAGTATCTTCCAATGATTCTGATATTCTATTTCATGCTGGGGATTAATTTTTGTTTTTAATAAATTAATTTGTTCATTTAAGTCATTAAATTCATTATAAATGTTTTCGAAATTATAAGTGTAATGTATTATATGAGTATTTAGATAATATTTAGCTTTTCCTAAGTTACTGATTATTGCGCCAGGATTATGGTTGAATTCCTTCAAATATTCTGCGTTGAATCCTGTCCCGAACAGGATGCATCTGCAACATTTGTAGTTTCTTTTAAATTTCTTGGTTTCTTTAATTTTGATAGTTTAAACTTTTTATCTTTGTTATATTATAATTACGCCTGTTTCTTTATTAATTTCTTTAGTTTGATGTTTAACATACTTGGGTTTCGATATTTTACCAGAATGTCTAGTATTTTGTTTAACTAATACATCTTTGGTTTGTTCTGGTAATTCTTCATCAGGTTTATTATTTATTTTTGTATATACTTTAAGTTTATCTTTTTCTAATTTTGTTTTTACTATTCCAAATAATGTTTCCATTTTTTGTTTA
This sequence comes from Leistus spinibarbis, assembly GCA_933228885.1. Lineage (NCBI taxonomy): Eukaryota > Metazoa > Arthropoda > Insecta > Coleoptera > Carabidae > Leistus > Leistus spinibarbis. The sequence goes on along the minus strand of OW121810.1, from coordinate 4,575,598 downwards.
TGATTTTCGTTATAATCTTGTATAATTTGATTTTCATTTTCTATACTGAGTTCGTTATTTTTAATATGTCCAAACATTAAATTTACAGGTTTAAAATTTGTTGCATTGTGAATTGAATTATTATATCCTAAAATAGCATAGTTAACTTTTTCTTTCAAACTAGTATCTTTGAATTCTCTTTGTATATTTAGTAATCGTAGGTGTTCTACTAATGTTGAATGAAAACGTTCAATTACTCCGTTTGATTTCGGATTATCAATACTAATAAAATGAGTGTTCACTTTGTGAAGTGCTAAAAATTCTTTAATAATTTTATTATTAAATTCTTTTCCATTATCACTGATGATTTGGTTTGGGATAATATATTGTGAAAAGTATCTAAGTAGTTTATTAGCAATTTCAATTGAACTCATATTTTTAGCTCGTCGTACAGTAAGTACAAAAGAGCTATAGTGATTGGTCGTGTGTCTGTAACATGCTCGGATCGAAAAAAAATCTTAACAAAAAGTTCTTGTATTTTCGCCCTGAATCCAAAAATATATATAACTCATATACTTGGATGTATGTATCTCGCTCGCTCGCTCGCTCGGTCGGTCCGTCGTAAGACCTGAGTTTGTGACCGCAACTCGTCTGAAGGTACCGGGCCGATTTTGATGAAATTTGGTATACATATAATTTCCATGCCCGTGATGTTCCCGTCGCATTTTAAATCCAATCGTCTGTACAGGACCGGCGTTATAGGCCCCCAAAATTTGGAACCCTCCTAAATACTGCCCTTAGTCAACTTTTAAAAATTTTAGAATTTTCTACTCAACATTCTAAGATATTTTATGTGATTAAAGTTTTTTCAAATTGTGAGCCCATAGGCTTAAAAAAAATAATATAAATATATTTTGAAGTATATCAGACATCGATCGCCATCTGTTAGTAAAATGAAGAAGTTATATTTATGTGACAGTAATTGGTTTGGTTATATTTTCCAATGTATAAACCATTTGCTTCTGTGTTTTAATGAATAAAATTAGGAAATGTTCATCAAATAATTATAAATATCCTTGGCAAATCACGAAACAAACGATATTAACGTTACCCATGTGGATGTGTGCAATTTTAAATGTGGGGTTTTTGGAAATTAAAACTGTTATGGTACAGGAATAAATAAATGTCGGGATCATAATTGGTTAGATTGGTTCAATGGGCTATGTGAGTATAATGTTGATGATTAAGAATTATATACGTAAACTTAGAAATTAATTAATTTCATATTAAATGCCGATGAAATATCATAACAACAATAAATTTTGTACTATAATAATTGCTATCGCTTTTAGTTTTGTATTTATTGATGTGACCGCGCTCGCCGGAACGGCGAGCTGATAGCACTGGCGCTAGCGCCAGTTCTTGTTAAGTCTGTATATTTGTGCAAATTTTGTAAAGCTGTCAATAATTGTTAGAAATTTTGTTTTTTCTAATGAAATAACATCCATATGAATAGTTTCAAACGGTTTGCTACTAGTAGGTGTCAAGCGTAAATTTTGTTGTATAGGATTTCTTTCATATTTACTTTTTAAGCAAATTTCACAATTGTTTATATGGTTTTGAACTGATACGTGTAAATTAGGCCAATAATATTTTTCTTTAATTCGTTTAATTGTTTCAGTAATTCCGCGGTGGTTCGTTTTTCCCTCATGATAATTTTGTACAATTTGAATTTGATCTTCAGTTTGACTAATATTTTCTAATTGATTTTTGCAACATAAAAATGTTATAGATCCGTGAAGGAAATATTTACGTAATATAACATTAATTTTTTGACATAAATTATCATTGAATAAACAATAGTATCTAGTGTTTGAATTACAATAATTTTTGATAAATTGGAATATACCATTGACAATATCACTTTTTGGTATGTAGACATCTAATTTTTGTTTATCTTTGAAAGGAGTGAGTATGTTTACTCGTAAAGTGGGAAAATCTGAGAGATTAAAAATTATTTGATTTTTGCCTATGTTAATTGGGGATTCAATAAAATTTATTCCTGAAACTGGTGATTCGTCGTCAGAATGACAAGTATTGTCTGAGTCTGATTTAGTCACTATCATACTAGAAGAATCTTCTATTTTTTCGTCCTCTAAAGCATTTGATTCAATATTTTTCTTTAAACTATAAATTGTGATTTTTATGTTTGTATTTTTGAATGTTCGTTGTAGTATTATTTTTACGTGTTCAAAATCTAATTTATCATGTCCACATGCTAATCTGGGAATTGATATACTAGAAATTTCGTTTTTAATTAAGTAAATTTTCAAGTTTTGAAGACAAATTTCTAAATTTTTATACGTTGGTTTGTCATTGTAATTTTGTTTAGTTACTAGATGAAATATGATTTTATTATTCGGAATTTTTTGTATTAATACATCGGTTATTTTGGGTATCTTAAATTTTGACAAATATTTTATGCTGTTAAAGTTTTCATTTATTTGTTTTGCTATGCCTATTCCTAATTTAATATCAGAACTAATACAATGCGCTAAATGATCGTTACATTCTAGTAAATTACCGTCCATTTCTATTATTTCAAAATTGTTTAATTTAATTCTTGATAATGCGTCGGCATTGGTATTAAGTTTTCCTTCTTTATGTTCTATCTCATAGTCAAATTCTTGTAATTTTAATTTCCATCTTAATAGTTTTGAATTAGGTTCTTTTAAATTAAAAAGCCAAGTAAGTGGTTTATGATCTGTTATGATTTTGAAATTAACACCGTAAATGTATGGTTTAAAATATCTAGTCGCCCAAACAATAGCTAGAAGCTCTCTTTCAATTGTCGAATATTTTATTTCGTGTTCATTAAGGGTTCGACTGGCATAAGCTATAGGGAGTTCTTTATCTTTAAATTTTTGAGATAATACGGCGCCTAATGCAAATTCACTTGCATCGGTTGTAACTATGAATTGTTTTGTAAAATCTGGGTACTGGAGAATTGGGTCGTTAATTAAGAGTTTTTTACAAATCTCAAAGCAATTTTTATATGTGGATTCTTCAATATTTATTGTAGATCCTTTTTTCAATTTCTTTGTTAATGGTTTCGTAGTTTCTGCAAAATTATTGATAAAGCGTCTATAATATCCTAATAAGCCTAAAAATTGTTTTATTTCTTTCTGCGTTTTTGGAATAGGGAAATTTTTAATAGCAATGATTTTATTTGGATTTGCTTTTACACCATCTGGAGTAACGATGTGTCCTAAATATTCGACTTCTTTTCTCAAGAATTCGCTTTTGTCCAATTGAATTTTAAGGTTTGAATGTCTGAGTGTTTTGAATACTTTTTCTAAATTTTGTAAATGTTCTTGAAGAGAATTTCCGAGAATTATTATGTCGTCAAGATAAACAAGGCATTCTTTACCAATTAAATCTTTTAATACAAAATTCATAAGTCTTTGAAATGTACTCGGGGCGTTTTTCAAACCGAATGGCATTCTTTTAAACTCATAATGTCCATTTTCAATATTGAAGGCTGTTTTTGAAATGTCTTTTTTGTTTACTTCTATCTGGTGAAAACCAGAAGCGAGATCTAAAGTTGTGAAATATTTACAACGACCAAGTCTATCAAGAATGTCAGTAATATTTGGTATCGGATATTTATCAGTTATGGTTTTGTCATTTAGTTTTCTATAATCGATTACTAATCTAAATTTCTTTTTCCCGCTAGCATCAACCTTTTTGGGGACAATCCATACAGGGGATGACCATGGTGAATAACTATTTTGTATTATTCCATTTTCAAGTAAATTTTGAATTTGTGTTTTAACTTCTTCTTTATAACAATTTGGGTACCTGTATGTTTTCACATGTACTGGTATTTCATCTGTAGTTTTTATATCATGTTTTATACAATTGGTGAAAGTTAATTTATCCTCTTCATTATAAAATATATCTCTATATTTCAATATTATGGGGATTAAATTATCTTTCTCATCTGAATTTAGATGATCCGTGCGGAAATTATTTAAATTAATGTGATTATCAATTTTAGGTTGTGTAATTTTAAAGTTCTTTGAATAATTTATATTTTCTAAATTTTGAATTTCGATTGTTTTATTAGTTTTATTAATGATTGGTATTTTAAATTTGTTATTTCTGACTTTTACTATACAATCTGGAATTTCCATTACTTCGTTATTGTTATTTTCGATTAGAATGTCTGAATCTTTTTCATTTACTATGTAATTTATGAATTTAGTTTCTTTTGGTTTCAATTTTAATTTACTTTTTTGCGAAAAATATTTTAATTTATAAATGTATTGGTTTAGTAGTGTTATTTCGTCTCCACTAATATTGTATGTCGCATTTAAAGTTTTTAAATCATCCAATCCCATTAATATATCAAATTGTTTATGAAAATCAAAAATATATAATTTTAATTTAATATTATTAAAATAAAAATTAACATATTGTGTTCCTCTAGAAATACCATGTGCTGTAAATAACGTAAAATCTTCGATATTAGTTTCAAATTTATCGGAATTTTCAGAAATAATTTGTGGGTTAATGAATGATCTAGTTGATCCTGAATCTATCAAACATTTATATTTTTCTAGTTCTAAATAAGGCAATTGAGAAGGATTATTTAGATGCATCACTTCGCCAGGTTGTGAGTCTCTATTTGTTCTAAAAAATAAGTCTCATCGAATTTTTGAATTTGATTGTCACTTTCTTCGATTTGATCTGTCTCATCAATATCAAAGTTTTCATTTTCATATTCTAGATTTTCAACTTGTTCTACATTAAATAATTCTTTATGTGCGAACGTGGGTCTATTTTGTGGCACAAATTTATTTTGAGATGTTTGTCTGGTGGACATTGACATAGGTGTGGGTTTGTTAAACTGTCTAAATTGTATTGGGCCTCTTGGGAATGAATTCATTGGTTTTGGTTGTTCGAATGAAGGAATTTGTACAGGTTTTGGGAAATATTGAGGTCTCATAGGTAGATTTTTATTATATGGCATGTTTGGTTTTGGTTTTGATCCTGATCTAGAGGCTTCGAACTGGAAGTCGTTAGTTAGGATTTTGAGTGCTGAATTTAAACAGGATGGATTCCGTGTTTGTAAAATTGCTTTTAAGGGATCTTTCAAACCTCTTAAAAATGCACGTATTGCCAAATTTTGACCATAATTAATGATAGCCATTTTATGTGCTGCTTCGATATATATTTCAGTATAAGATGTATGAGCATTTAAAAGTTCTAACATTTTATTATAATAATCAAAAGCATTTTCATTTCCTTGGGATAAATTTGTCATTTCGATTGCAAGTGTGTAACAATCACGCTTGTCCGAATATGAATTAGTTAAGGCATTTTTAAGATCTGCCCAACTATTAATTGAATAATGGGAGATAGCTTTAGCGGCTTCTCCTTTGATCTTTCCTCTAATATTTGCTATTAGTACGAAATTTTCATAATTGTTTGGCTCTATTGTATTATAAAATTTATTAATTAAAGCCTCACTAGTCTTAATAAAATAAGCTAGGTCGTTAGAATTACCATTAAAATCGGGTACGGTATTTAAATACCGATCCTCTAATCTTGGTTGTGTCATTTTCTCTGACTTAATAAAAAATGTAACAATATGCAATATTCACTTACAATATTGGTACGAAGTACATGGACTGTCGCTTACAATCACTCTGCATGTGCTGGGCTGTCCAAGGAGAATGGTCTGCTTGCTTGTGGTCTAGAAGGATGTCTTTGTGTTGTTGTCTAGAGATGTTCGTCGAAGAATTCTCTAGAGATGTTCGTCGAAGGATCTGGCTCTCGGTTTACGGGCTCTGTAGATGTCTTCGGCTTGAACTATTACTGTTGAATTGTTGTCGATCTTCTTTACAGCACCCCCACGTTTTTGATTGTTGCAGTTGAACTGTTGTCAACTTTCTTAGCAGCGTTCTTACGTTTTTGGTTGTTGCTGTCGATGATCGAATTTATTTTTTTCACACACACACTTTGTTCGGTTGCCAAATTAATCGTTAAGACGAAACAGTTTATTAGCGTAAAGCACTGTTTTGACAATCCTACCGACTGCGCCAGTTATATGTTGTATTTTGTTGTTGTGGTTTTAAAAATGTTTTATTCGAGTACAGTTTATTTTAGACAAGTTTATTCTATGGAAGCTAACAGTATTCTAAATATTATTATTCTCTTTGAGAATAATATCACAATCATTATAAGATAAGGGTTTCCTGTTTATGATGATAGGATATTACTTAGCTAAGCAGTTTTAGGGACAAAGGATGACCTTGGGTGGTTCATATAACTTGTACGTTAACGAATTAGGTTAAGAAAACCTAGGTACCTATTCTGAGTATCTCAACTCAATATATTGAGGTGAGATCTCACTTAAAAACGCTGTTGCCATCTATTGGATTCATTGCGTAAACATGATATGACGTCATGGATCTCAATCAATTCGTAAATTTATCTCACTACCCCGGTAGGTAGTGAGACCAGAAAAGTTACTAGTGAGAAAATTGACAGATTATTGGTTGTGTGCATGACATTTTTGTACAAGCGCAGAGATTAATGAAATCGCTTGAACTGACTGTTACCCATTTGTTACTTGTGAAATCTTTTGCTGGTCTCTTTGTGTTTTTTGTATTTTGTGTTTTCCTTGTTTTGTGTTGTTTAAAACTCACTTACAAACATTTCCGGGCTATTATATATATAATATTTGTATTTACTGTAGTTTTAAATCTTTTTAAAATAATAATTGTAACAAGTGTTGTAAACTTGAAGTCAGAAAAATTCCTAAAGATCTCACATGCGCGTCTCACTAGTGGTACGTCATCGTTATCTCAAATCTCACGTCAATATATTTAGTTGAGACATTCAGAATAGGGGTCCTAAAGTCAGAGCCTTGAACATTCACGTTCACAGATATTACAATATGCATAAGAGCGTCACCATTAACAAACTGATACAGAAACAGTAAATTCGTAACTTAAAATATAAACATAAACAAGCAAGCAAACATAATACAAGCGAGAATTATTGCAATTAATGTGAATAATAGGTCAGCGTCTATACACGGATATTAATAGCGGTAAGTTCGTAGAACTTAAATAACACTAACACGAAATCACAAAAAGTCTCCGTCAACAGGGAATAACAATTGATAAACAAACAAAAGTAAAATATACAGTACGAGACTGGTACTTATAGTATGGCCGGGTGGACGTGGAACGAGCACAGACAGGACTACCGATGGCGGCAGTCGTCACGAGACGATGGGTGGCTGGAGATGCAAGTTGAGACCACACAAATGGGAAGGTCGAGTCTTCCAGACGTCTCCAGAATATCCGATCCCAGGATTCTGGTACTCACAAATACGAGGGAAACGTGATGCACTACGGTCACAATTTTGGCGCGTACGCATGCCCACTAGACACTTTCGCGCACCAAGGTCTTCTAACGTGACCCAGAGTCAATTTAAATCCCCTTTCACGGGTTTACTTTCGACGGGAACTAACGTACTCTATACGCGAAACGAATTCCCCGAAAGTATACTTCTGCCGATACTAAATCCCCCAACTGGGTAATTCACAGCCGAATTAAATGCTATCGCACAGAATTTATGACTCCAAAAATCACTATTAGTCTTTTCCTCTTATTTCATCTTTGAGAGACCGAGAAGACAAAAAAAAAGAACCACACCCGAAACCAAGGCAAACGTGAATCCTTCTTTTTTCCAAATTCTGCCCGCTTATTTTTGCGCGCTAACGCTAGAGAGAGAGAGGGAACGAGAAATCGAAAAATAATCGGACGAGAGAGGAAGACAGAGAGATAAATGTTGGCTGCCGATCTATAATATCGACCGAGACGCAAAGACCGCTTCACACAGCACCAAAAATAATTGAAATGTTAACCAAGTTGTGCTATAAATTTACGTGTAACTATTCGAAACTGATACTTTTAATTAATAAATCGCTTTCTATAATGACTGATGTTATTTTTTGAACGCTATTTATCTTTAGATTTCCCGTGAATCTAACTTCATGCGGCAGCGTGAATTTTGCTTAGCCGAATCGTGCGTCAGAGGATGTCAGCGGTGAACGATTGACAGACGTTTAAATTTGGAGCGTTACAATATATATATATATATATATATATATATATATATATATATATATATATATATATATATATATATATATATATATATATATATATAAATGTCGCGTTTTTCACGCACCTTGTATAGAATTAAAACACTTGGTTCTAAATAACAGTACTAAAATGTATTTATTTGTAACACTTATTTTATAATTATGTTCATCAAACTATATGTAATTCTATTATAACTAGGGTCACCCGTGGGCACCATGTGCCCATATGGTACACAGAACATAGGTCAGTTTTGACTGATGGCGAATTTTCATGTAATTTAATAATAATAACACGGTTTTTCTTCATTTTGTATCGTTTGACTATAATAGTAATACAAATGTCCACATCGCAAATAATAATAAAGAAAAAATCGAGTTCTTTCTTTGAACGCTATTTTGTTCTTAGATCACTATGCTAAGATTAACTAATCGATCGCTTATTGCATCACACTGTGTAACATCCGATAAATTTAAACAAAATTTTGTTTAACTTTGATTTTAACCTTGTATGGTGCATATGTGTTGTATCATTTAGACAGTTTCTATGATTGTATATAAAGAACAGGATTATAAATTTACTTACGATTGCTGTTTATTATTTGAATCGATTATTCAAATAATATGTATTACAAATCCTTTTTACACAACATTTTTAATGATTTGACATTTGATTCATTATTGTTTTTTAATTAAATAATCAGGCTAGATTCTGAATTTTGCAGTATTAAACTGATGCAGTGTCACAACGGCAGTTTTAAAAGTGATGATAATTAGTTATATGCTAAAATACAATGGATTGTGCCATCAATAATAAAAGAATAAAATTGCCAACCAAACATGTTTCTAAATATGTTTGAATTATCTTTCAAGATTTAATTTCTCTAATAATCAGAATTATAAATTTACTTACTTGCAGTTATTATAATTTGACGAACTATAAAATCTTACCGCAACTCATATTTTCAAAAATCACTGCTTCTTGGCCATTTTGAAGTGAAAAATATTAACTATGAATTAAAATAAATGAACAGAAACACGTATTTGCTAAAAATATATGCTAATTAGGCAATAATATGCACTTATTTCATATTATACACTTAAAAATTGAAATTATAGCATGCTACTCCCCTTAAACTTAAGATTAAACTTTGAATTTAAGATTTATCACACAAAAACCAATTTTGACTGATTTCATTCTGACGTTTGATTCGTTTTTGTCTATTTCAAAGCAGACTGAGCCTTCAGTAGAGTAGTGATTGTTTTATTTCAGTATAAACTATTTGATTATTTTTTATAACATAATTAACAGTCGCCATGGTGCAGTGGCTAAGTGCTAAACAATGTTTATTCACATATTTATTTCTTACTTCACACGACCGCTACTTATTTATAACTGTTTCCGTGTCGGCGAGGCATATTTGTATACAGAACACAATTCCTCCAGAACACAAGGTCCTGGATTCCTGGATTAATCTACGGCGCAGATCAGATTATTTTACCGAATTCCGTAACAATATATACCTATAATAAATTGTTTTGTTCTACAAATGGTGTAAGGGTATAATATCCAAATAATAAGTCCATATACAGTTCACAAATTTATTATTTAATTTTTAAATAATAAACGTGTTAAATCGTGTTTAAGTTTGGGTTTTATAATCATATAAGTAGTACTATTATAAACATTAGATATTTTAATACATTTTTCTATGTTAATGTAACTCATCTAATGGAGATATTGTCAATTCATTGGCCTGGAACACAAAATTAAAATTAAAGTTTAAGTTTTATATATACATGAAAAGTTATTTATGTAACAAATTGCAAAAATAGTATATTTTAAACAGGCGCCGCGTAATGTCTATACCTGAAAATACACAAGTTGATACATACAAGATATATTCTACAACAGTTAAAAATTCATAAAAGTATATGAAAGTATGGTTTATTCAAATAAAAATAATTTTTTGTTCCTTTATGACAGTTTTATAAACAAATTTTTGTACTGCCGTAGCCGTTTTGAAATGTTTACTTTTCAATAGTTGATTAAATTTTTCGCACTAATGCCTAAAACCGTATAACATTGTAAAATTAAAAAAGTTTAAAGTTGGCTACTCGAAACAGTTATTGGAAGAAAGCTATATATTTTAAATCATACAAAATGTCACGATTTTCCCGTAAATCTTTCGTAAAATTTAGATATCAAAGAAATAAAAAATAAAATTTACCCGTAGGTCCAGTGCCCAGAACATATATAGCAGCATCAGATATATCCTTTGTCTGTAAATGGGTTGCTTGTGATAAATCAAGTGTACTTCCGGCCGTTTCAAAATAATCAGTTTTCACCAATCCAGGACTAATGCTCTGTAATTAAAACAAAAATTTTGACCATCCCTGAATCGAATCTGATATATTATCGGAATATCGTTTGTGTGTGTGGTTTATGAATGTAAACAGACGCATGTGTGTGCTAGTAGGAAATGCTTTATTTATATGATGTATCCATGATAGGTATACATATACATGTACACCTAGTGAAATTGTGGCACCGTCTAAAAAAATAACCTGATGCTGAACGAAATATCTTCGAACTAGATAGACTTTATATTTTACTCAATGACGGCAGTCCCAGGGCTTGCATAGTAGCCGTTGTCCGTATCCGCGATTTAAGTCAAGTTCGAAAAAAAAAACCTACCTACTTTTTAAAGAAAAAAAAATATCAGTGAATTCGTAATTGCATAAATAATGCCTGGTAAAAATGATATTCTTTTTGTATTTACAGTTTCAGAGATAAAAAATAAAAACCTCCAAAATAGGTCATTTATTATAGTTTTCATTTTTTATCTCCGAAACTGTAAATACAAAAAGAATATCATTTTTACCAAGCATTATTTATGCAATTACGAATTTACTGATATTTTTTTTTCTTTAAAAAGTAGGTAGGTTTTTGCGTAATCGAGGTTTGTTTAACCATGATAGGTTTTGAGTAGTTTTATGTAATTAAGAAATATAACTTTGAGCAAAAGTGTAACAATGTGTCCGTAATGCCTTTATATTCAATAAACAGTCATTATTCGATGGAATATTTTTGATTATAGCGTAAAAATAGCTAATTTCTAATACTGTGCGCATGATTTCTATCACTGGTTGCTTGAACATTCAAACTCGATGGTAGCGCCACCATCTAAAATAGCCGACAGCGGAGCGGCATTACTTCGAACTAGATGGACCTGATGGTTTTTCTTAACAGTCTTTGCGGGATGGGTCGGGTGAAAGAGACACAGCGCGTAAGTGTGAGTAAGGCGATGCCGAAATCAGAGAGACGTTGCCCGTTTCAATACTGATAGTCACATGATCGTAATGACAGCAAGAGATGCACTACCCGAAAACTAACTATTGTCTCTCTTGTCCATAACACAACTCGAAGCGTACACAATAATCAGATTTTTTAGTCAGAATAGCAATTATAAAATTATGTAATGGTATATTTTTATATGAATTTAAAAGAGTAGTATTTGATAGAAAATTTAGCGCCCTATCATATGGCATCGGGCGGAAAGTGATCTAGTTTTGCCTGCAACCCTTAAATTGCCAATTTGTTGAATTTTAAATTTCACGACTTTTAACGAATAACTTCTAGTTACTCGGTTGTTAGGAAATCTAGAGATTTAATTTTTCTTTTAAAAGATACGCACACAATTATGTACACATAAACTCTATTAGGAAGAGCCCCAATAAAAATAAAACAGGACACTGCGTCCAAATCGAGTAATAAAAAATGTAGTCTCAAATCTATGCTTGCACTCGTGTATTTTTTCAGTATTTCAGTATTTCAAAAATAGCTACACTTACATATATAAACATCTGCAGTGTACTTGCTAACCTTTTAAACTCTATTCATGTCATAAGTATAAGGTCAAACATCAAGCTCGAAAAAAAAAACCTACCTACTTTTTAAAGAAAAAAAAATATCAGTGAATACGTAATTGCATAAATAATGCCTGGTAAAAATGATATTCTTTTTGTAATTACAGTTTCAGAGATAAAAAATAAAAACCTCCAAAATAGGTCATTTATTATAGTTTTCATTTTTTATCTCCGAAACTGTAAATACAAAAAGAATATCATTTTTACCAGGCATTATTTATGCAATTACGAATTCACTGATTTTTTTTCTCTAAAAAGTAGGTAGGTTTTTGCGTAATCGAGGTTTGTTTAATCATGATAGGTTTTGTGTAGTTTTATGTAATTAAGAAATATAACTTTGACTAAAAGTGTAACAATGTGTCCGTAATACCTTCATATACAATAAACAGTCATTATTCGTTTTACGAGTATCGGTTTGTTTACTAACAGTATTTGTAAGAAACCAGACTCCTTGGTTTATTTTAAATTTTAATATGTATGCACAGTTTGAACGCGTCATTACAAGACTATGATTTGAGAGGTGAAATCAGTATATTTTCTGGTTGAGTTTAGCTATGAAAAACGCAGAAAAGTCGTTCGGTGGTTCGTGGTTTGTGTACTTATGTGAATTTATGGTTTATACGTTTTGGAACTTTTTGTTTGAAACGTTTACGGAATTTTTTTGTATGAATAGTTTTGTTTTATTTAAATCTCTTGAACTTTGAATATTTTTGCTTTCGTCTTGTGAAAATGGTTTTATTTGATTTAAATAATTTTTATATGGAATATTTTAGAATAGTTTTTAAGAAAATATTTTGTACTTGTAATAATTCTGTTTGTTTAATATCATTGTGGCTTCAAAGTATTTTTATAATTTGTTCAATCTACCTAAGCATATTATTTGTCTGATGTATATATGAATAATTAATAGTGTATTACTTTCTTTTACGGAGTAATAAGTAAGTATAGGGATCACCATAAAAATCAACCTCGAGATTTTAATGGAAATATCCATTTTGAAGATATCTGAATTTGACTGTTTTCTCAATGATGTCGGTGTGTCTGTTTGTGTGTGTGTGTGAACGAGCTACACACTACAGCCTATACTGTTCAACGTAAAAATGTGATGTATTGAATTTAAGATTTTTGTACCTCAGGATAGAAAACGTCCTATTTTGAAAAGAATATTTCAACCGGAAGTGCTCGTTTACTCGTGTCATTTTCTAACTATTCAAGATATTCTAATTTTAAACAAGTTTTATTTCAAAAAATTTCTTCTAAGCTGTAACATTCTCTAAATAATAGTTGCAATTGATTTTTTTAATATATATCATAGTTAGCTATTACTGGTATGTATTTGCTTTAATTCAAAAAAAAAAAAAAATTAGAATTGAACCTGCAACGGAACCGTAATCAAAATTCATTTGAAAAGCCATATATATGTCCGAATTGGTATGCGTCTCGCTGTCTGTATGCAACAATGTATTAAATTCACTCTTACATTTATTACATTGATACATATTATTCAGTGTGCTATATTGTATGTATGTCTTGTTCGGCGCATACACCATGATAAAATAAATAAATAAACCAGTATTACAGTTCAATCAATCAAATTTTCTGTTGGATAAATTAAATAAATTTTGTCCTTTGTTCAATATCTTATAAACAGCTGCAAAAATAGTTTGGTATGTTCATATTTTCAAGATCCGCCCCAGCCAGTAACGGAAATATATATATATATATATATATATATATATATATATATATATATATATATATATATTTTTATAATTTTGCTAATTTTGTTTTTATATACAGTGCGTAATTTATATTATATATATTTTCATTAGGAATTTTTCATAAAGCGATATTTCGTTCAAGATTGAAAAAAGAATGAGAAATAGAATTTTTCACTTTAGGAATAAAATTTCGTTATGCCATATTGTAGTCATTGAATGGTTCTAGACGGCGCATTTTACGAAATAATTTATATAAAGTTTTAATATGTAATAAATTAATAAATAAGACCAAAATTAGACTGCCTAAAAGGTTCCCGTCAACATAAAAAAATTATTAAGATAAATTATGAAATTTAAAATATACCATAACTTTTTTCTTTTTATCAAAAACATTATTTCAGATTGTAAACTACGTATAAGAACTAAGAGCCTATCGAACCTAATAATTATAAAAATGTTTGGTCAAACTGTCGATGATGGGCCTCACGTCCAAAATGGATGAAACTTTGTGGAAAAATCCGCAAAAAAATTAGGATTATGGGAAAAATAATCGCATGTGGGGGAAACCTTTGGATGACCTTGAAATTAATTAATTTGTTTTTATAGCTATTTATCAATTACAATCAATCTGTGCGTGCCTAAGAGTGTGTGTTTCTCCAGCCACGATTTCTGTTACCAACTTAAAAATAACAAAATCCCCTTGATTGATTTTGGCTCTACTATTAATACAAAATTACTTCCCATCACTTAAAAATTAAACAACCACAACGTAACCACAAACAGTGATTTTATGTACAAACGAATTATTTACATTTTCGCTGTTTGTGGTTACGTTGTGGTTGTCTAATTTTTAAGTGATGGGAAGTAATTTTGGTTTTAATCGTTGCGCTAAAACCAATCAAGGGGATTTTGTTATTTTTAGGTTGGTAACAGAAATCGTGGCTGGAGAAAAGGGTGAAACTGTCGATGATGGGCCTCACGTCCAAAATGGATGAAACTTTGTGTTAAAAATTATAATATTTAATAATTTTTTTCGGGCTATGAGTTAGCAATATGTAAAAATCTTGTAGGCATAAAATATCTTAGTATTTTTAGTAGAATTTTTGAGTGTTTTACACACAAACACACTCAAACAAACACACACACACACACATACACACACTCTTAGGCACGCACAGATTGATTGTAATTGATATAGCTATAAAAACAAATTAATTAATTTCATGGTCATCCAAGGGTTTCCCCCACATGCGATTATTTTTCCCATAATCCTAATTTTTTTGCGGATTTTTCCACAAATTTTCATCCATTTTGGACGTGAGGGCCATCATCGACAGTTTGACCAAATGTTTATATGTAAAGCCTGAAAATATTGTATATTGTGGAATTTTATTTATACTTTATATACAAACAGAAACAAAGCAAAAAAATTAAACGGCGCGGCGGCGACGGACGAGGCTGTCAAGGAGGGGCAAAGGGAGTCGTGGTGCGGGACGAGGCCGTGAAGCTTATAGCCTCGACAAAATAATAAATATCACCCCATTGCTACAATAATTATGTAATTTATTTTTTCTATTAATTTTTATTTGTTTTTATATTAAAAGAAAATTATATTTATTTTTATTACACTTTATTTAAATTATATATATATATATATATATATATATATATATATATATATATATATATATATATATATAAATATTTTTTTTTTTATTACCAATAAATTCAAATTGCCTTCAAATAACTATGGATATACTTTTCTTTTTCGTTGTATATAGTCAGTTTAGTAAACGCTAAAAGCTTTAATTTAATCAAAGTCGATTTTGATCATTTTTTTTAATTATCAGAAAAAGTTTATAGAAAAGTTCCCCATAGATGATTTTATTTTTTCAATTGTTATTAACAAATAAGTGTTTCTATAAAATACTCTTAGTTTAGAAAATGTATAATTCCTTTATTTATACAATTGTCTGAAATTTGTGGTTGCAGATTATGAAATTGGCTTTAAAATAGATCTAAAAACAAAATGGCGTCGAAAATATTTAAATCTTCAAAGTTAAAACATACAAAAGTTATATTAATAGAATTAAATAATTAATTTTATTATTATAGATACTGTATTATTTTTAACAAATTATTATTTTAATAATAAATTCTAAAGAAGAAGTGATGAATTTTGTATGTTGAAACTTGTACTAGTCGAACGCAGTAAATCGCTAATAATTTACTTTGCAATAAACTTGTTTTACGCATTAGGAAACACAGTTTGTTTGGGATATATAATTCTAGTGAAAACTACGTATATGAAAGTCGAGTGCATGCAACTATACATTTTATTTCTTTGTAAACTGATAACGTTCTAAATGCAATAAAAATTAATTTACTTGTGAACAAAATGCCCTTTACGAAAACATTTATTAAAAATACATAATTACAGTACAGTAAAATGTGGCGGCGTGGATCGCCGCCGCCGTAATAAGTGATGGCGAGGGCCGCCAGCCACCGTAAATTATTTTACATCTCGCTGCCGCTGTATAAACTTACACCAGACAAAAAAAAAATCGACGCCATTTGGTTTTTAGACCAATTTTGAGGCCAAAATCGTAATCTGCGACCCCATAAACCTGATTTTATAAAATTTCAAGCAATTAATTAATTAAAAAACACTTATTTGTTAATAACAATTGAAATATCATAAAGCACACCTTCTCACCTACGAGGAACTTTTCTATAAACATTTTCCGGTATTTAAAAAAGAAAATGATCAAAATCGGCTTTGAATCATCTGAGTATATA
The DNA here is from genome assembly GCA_933228885.1 of Leistus spinibarbis. NCBI lineage: Eukaryota > Metazoa > Arthropoda > Insecta > Coleoptera > Carabidae > Leistus > Leistus spinibarbis. The sequence continues at coordinate 4,558,986 of OW121810.1, read as the reverse complement.
TTTTTATTTTAATATTTAAAATATACATATACTTTTCACTAACTCGGACATCTAAATTTGTTGGAAAATTGATAATATATTATTTTAATTTTTAAAATTCGCGCTCTAATATCTAATCTAAATCTGAAATAGAAACCTATATAATATTATCGGCAATGGCAGAGTATAAGATTTTAGTTGATACATTGGCTACCAGAGGCACAGATCTGTGACCAGAGCCTAACTTCCAGTTTGCAACGCCCCCATAGTGGATTTTCCGCGAACTAGATAGACCTGATGGTTTTTCATAACTTCCCATGCCTACGTTACCACGGCAACATAAATTAGTCATTTAAAAATTTAAATAGTAATTATGTCGTTATCAGTAAACTGTTTGAAGAAATTTTTTAAACAAAGAGTGTGCATAATATTAATATATTTGATTTTAAATACTAGTATATTTTCTGTAAGTGCTGTCATTTTGGAGATATTACAGAATTTCCAGAAAATGACTAGAGGACACAGGCACTTCCGGTTTTCTTCTGAGGCATATACAAGTTTAAAGTTTCATGATTATAGCATTGGCCGTTGGTTTTTTTTTTTTTTTTTTTTTCAAATCCTGGAGTATATTCGGCTGCTGATGATGGACATTTTATTTCAATAACCCCATCTTCATTTATCAAACCATCTGGCGATGAAGCTAAAAATGAATAAACCAGAATCATTTATTTTTAACCCAAGCATCTCCTCAAATTTTCTTTTTGCAATGGGCTCATTCTTTATACCGTAAAGTAAAAAAAAAAAAATACTATGTTTTCACCCCATTATACGACAAACACTAACTACTATTACAAATCACTATCATGCACAACAAACAAATATCGAATGTAAGTAGATACTATAATGCCATTAACGTCATTAAATAACAAACGACGTCACTGAGTTATTTTACAAAGCAATAAATACTATGAATGCAAGCTAACCTAATTTTAATACAATGTAAAAACATCAGTAATGTCTTGCCCTAAACTTTCTTATACGTAGACAGTATATTTTGTTAGTTAAGGGGGCATTCACCTTTTGCGGATTCAAAAAATCGTTTTTTTTTTTTTTTTGCAGAATAGGACACTTTGAAGTGTTGACTATAGGTCTCTAAAGCCGTTTTTTGAAATTCGAGTTGGAAATATGTGAAATTGCGATTTAAACAAAACAATGTTTTTGCTTCAACACGGCGTTTTCGCGCGCGTCAGTCTGGAGTTGAAACTTTAAACGCGTTTATCTCGATACCATATTTTTTAAGTCGCGCGGTAGAATATCTCGACAACAAATTAACCAATTTAACTCTCGATAAATGCATCTTAAAGGTAATAAAATTCTCTAGGAGTTGATCTTCGACGAAGTGTGTCCGACAATTGTTAATATTTTTTAAGGCACGCCAAAGGAGAAAAAAAGTGGCAAAAAATAACTTTTTTCGTACGATGGTCGCCATTTTGCTAATTATGGTCCAAATGGACCACCCGAGGATCAATTCCTAGACAATTTAATATACTTTAAAACCCTTATTTTTTTTTTTCAAACAACTGGGACCAGAGTTATGCTACCGCGCGCCTAAATTGAGCTGCCCACTTTGGACCTGGACATCTTCGCCGGGGCTGAACGTACCCGACTTTAAAAAATACCTTATGAAAGAGAAAAGTTGAATAAATACGATACAAAAAACCGCATACCAATATCTCGAACGTACCCTGAGAAAAAAATGTAAAAAAACAGCTTTTTTTTGTGCTCAAAAGGTGAATGTCCCCTTAAAGAGGTTATTAGAGAATTTTAAACAATGTAAACATACTATATTAGAAATGATTAAACATTGAGTATAAACAAAATATAACTGCTGCGTATAAGAATGTCCAGTGCAATAGTTGTAACCATAATTTCATTGCATTAGACATTCTTATATGATTTCTAATATAAAATTTCCCATACCTACATTACTATGGCAATATATATAAGATAAAGAATAGCGATTATCTTGTAACTGGTACACATTTTGAAGAAATGTTTCAAACAAAAGTTGTGCAAAATATTAATATATTTCATTTTTATTGTAACTATTTTTACTGTAAGTGCAGCCGTTTCAGAGATATTGCAGAAACTGCAAAAAGTGACTTAAGTAAACATATACTTCCGGTTTGAATATTATTTTCTAAAATAAGAGATGTTCTTGCCAGGCTCAAACAAATCTTAAATTTTAAGATTCATAATTTTATCTTCAACAGTGTAGGCTGTAGAGCGCATAAACACACACACACAAACAGACACACAGACGTCATTCCGAAAATAGTCAGACTCGATTCAGAGAAGGTATTTCCGTTAAAATCTCGAGATCGAATTTTCATGATTACAATACTTATTACTGCGTATAAGAAAATAATGAGAAGATTTTATATAGCCGAGTATTTATTAAAGTGGCAGTGAGGGGTAAAGAGAGTCTCTTATGACTAGTTGCATTGAACTACAGCATTAGACTCGATTAGACACACCCAGTGTTTCCCCTCCAACATAATATAACTTACAAGGTGCCCGCAAAACACAGTGGCGCTAGTGGACGGATTAAAATGCAATGCAAAAACTAATATTTTTGGGAACAACCTGAGGCTAGGTCCAACACAATTTTGATCCGAAAATTTCAGTACATATTAGCGAAACATGTAAAAATCTCGCGACGAAAGCCAAATTCGAAATACTTCTATACTTTCGCTGTAATAATACTTTGAAAATGACGGATTTTACGTGCATATTTTTTTATTCTAATGAAAAAAAAATCAAAAAATCAACTCGTAGCGACTTTTCTTATGCCTTTGTCTATGAGGTAAAAAAAGAATTAAACCTTTAGAAATGACCAATCAAACAGTATTTGCTCCAGAAATACAAGCATTTTCGTCTTATATTTTATTCGTTCCATGTCTCTTAATTGCCCGTATTTTCTCCTATACAATCCTTGCTAAGTCCAGGGCCTGTATAGTGTAAACAGTGAGTCACAAAATTATTGGGCCACCTATAAAATATGTTTAAAATCGCATAAATCTTCAGTGAAATTAGCCAATTTCTTTTTTGAATTTACTACTTTTATGTGATACAATGTCTGCCAAATAAACAATTACTTATGACTCATAAATGCAAAACAAACAGTTTCTATTGACATATGCATACAAGCTGAACCAATTAGTTCGCCACAAAATTATTGGGCCACGTGTTAATCTTTAAAGTGCGTCAGTTCCATATAGCCACTATAGTGTAGTAGCGTTGATTGTAGAATATATTTGGCATTTACGATGTTTAGTATAAACTTTAGCTTTAGAAACAAGATTTGGTACGCGTAAAACGCACCAACGCGCAGAGCTCGCCCTTAGGTAAAATATGCGTTGCGAGCAGTGGTTTTTAATTATTATGGCCTTTTTTTTGGTTAACAATTTGAAAATATGTTATAGGTGTAAAAAGTCTTACATTTAATTTTAGATTATATTGATAAAAAAAAAATTTAGTTCATACTTTAAAATTCAAAATTATAATATTTAATAATTTTTTTCGGGGTTTGGATTAACAAAATGAAAAAATCTTATAGATATAAAATAACTTAAAAATTTTAGCAGAATTTTTAAGTGTACTAATTATTTTTATAAGGGCAGTATTAAGGGGGGCTCTAAATTTTGGGGCCCTATAACTAGGGAAGTATACAGGCGATTGGATTTATACTGCGAGCGGATTCAAATGGGATGCCAAATAATATGTGTACCAAATTTAGATTATATTAATAAAAAAATAATTTAGTGCATATTTTAAAATTCAAAATTATAATATTAAATAATTTTTTTCGGGCTTTGGGTTAACAAAGTGAAAAAATCTTGTTGATAAAAAATATCTTAGAATTTTTAGTAAATTTTTTAAGAATTTCAATTATTTTTATAAGGACAGTATTAAGGGGGGCTCCAAATTTTGGGGCCCTATAACTCGGGAAGTATACGGGCGATTAGATTTAAACTGCGAGCGGATTCAAATGGTATGCCAAATAATATGTGTACCAAATTTGGAGTGAATCGCTCCGGTACCTTCAGAGGAGTAGAGGGCACAAATTTGGTCTTACGAGCGACCGAGCGAGCGACGACTAACATCCAAGTATATAAGATATATACATTTTCGGAATCAGGGCGACGAAACGAACACTTTTTTTTTATGAAATTTTTTGATCCGAGAATGCTACAGACACACGACCGAATGCTTTAGCCTCTTCGGTACCACGTACGGCGAGCTAAAAACATATAACTAAAATTAGTTTGTAAAATAGGACGAAAAAGAGCAAATACCACATTTGATCAGCGCTAATTGTTTATTTTTCACAATGGGAGAAATATAGCTGAAATGTAGCATATACCTAGAAGGACAATTGGAATTAGGTACTTATATATATATATATATATATATATATATATATATATATATATATATATATATATATACTTGTATTTTTGTTAATATAATTAAGTGATACCTGAAAAGACAAGATGAATAGTGATCTGTCAAAAAAAAATTAAATTAAAATGATGTGTAAAATATAAAACTATTTGCTATTATTCATTATTCGAAACACAAAATGGTAGCAGAGCGTAGTTATTAAGAAAAGGTAAGTGAATAGAATTATGGCAGAAAAAGGAAATAATGAAGATAGTAGAAGAATAGAATTATTGAATGATGAAAATTATTTATCAAGGGCAAGAAGAGTGCAATGTATTTTAAATGCCAAGAAATTATAGTAAGGAGTATTTGATATAGACGAATCAGTGAGAGGTAAGTTAGGGGAAGGGAATTATAAAGACTTGGAAAAAAATTGGAACTGGGATGATAAGAATGCGGCTGCCTAAAAGGTAATAATAAATACAATGAATATGGCGCAAATGATAAAATATACAAATATTGAAAATTCCATAGAATTGTGGAATTATATTGAGAAAAATATGGTTGGAAGGACAAAAGAGGTTCAAATAAAATATCTAACCGAATTTACTCAATTGAAATAGAGAAGTAACGAAACTGTAGACAATTATATGTATAGAGCTGAAGCAATATGTACTCAATGTAAAGAAGTTGGAGAAGAAATAGGTGAAGACTAAGTACATAATTTCACAATGGAAGGCGCTCAAGAAGGTGCGTGGATTAGAAGAGAAACCAGATCTATCCATGATTTCAATTAGAGATCGACTTCGGAAAGATGAGTTAGCGAAACTAAAGAAAGGAGAAGATAATATACTGCTTATCATGTACAATAACGAGGTACAGCAACTGGAATAACTTGTTATAATTGTGGAAAAAATGGACATATGTCAAAAGAATGCTATTCGAAATCAAAATTCTACAATTGCGGAGGATATGGACATATTTCTACTGAATGTAAGAAACCCAAAAATTCAAATTTTAGAGGAAATGATAGAGGAGAAAACCGAGGACCTAATCGTAATTACGATAAAGGTGATTGACAATCTGGTGGAAAACAATCGACAATGATTGCGATTGAACGAAAACATCAAGAATTTGTTTGTAATATGAAAGAAATAGATAAAGCATAAGAAGAAGAAGAAGCAAAATAGATAATTGACTCAGATGCTCACAAATGACAAAAAATGATTTTGTAAACATGAAGACGATGTGATAGAAATTTGACTGGCAAACAAGAAAGGAAGTATGGAAGCCAAAGGTAAGGGAGAAATGATTACAAATAGAGAAATTGGAAATTCCATTGAAATGACGAAATTTCTGTACGTACCAGAAGCTGAATTTAATTTTCTGTTAGTGGCAAAATTGGTTGACAATGATTTTTGTGTGTGAACGCTCTAGAGCCGAAACTGTCGAACGAAAAATTACGAATATTATTACTGTATATGGTCTTGTTGTGCACCTTCTATTTTTGAAAAGAATATTCAAACCGGCAGTGCATGTTTACACTATGCATTTTTTGTTGTATGCCTAATATCACTAGAACGGCTGCAGTTACGGCAAAAATAGTTATGTTCATAATGAAAGATATTAATATTTCGCACAACTTTTGTTTGAAAAGTTTCTTCAATAAATGTACCAGTTACGAGAAAACCGCTACCGAAAATTTTAAGAATCTTGTTTACGTTGTCATGGATTCGAATGTAGCTTAATTAATCGGATCATCTGCGCCTGTCAATATTTCGAAAAGAAAACAAAATAGACTGAATTAGATAAATGACATTTCAGAATATTTCTGTAGAGTATTGGTTAGTTTTCATAGCTAGTACTTCTAAACAATTACAAATTGGTATTGGTATAATTTTCCACCAAATCATTTATATAAGGTTAGCTTGGTTTTCAAATTAATTCTGTTTTATTATTATTTCCTAATACTACATTTTTATAAATTTCAATATCTTCAACATTTATCAGATTCTCATTCTCTCTAACTCATGTGGTTTTCAGATATACTAAAAGTACAAGATTAATCCTTTATGTCCGGATAATCTACTTTATTATTTACACAATTCGATAAGTAATAAACTGTCGGCATTGTGATATTCACACAATATATTTATTTTCACATTTATGAACAAAGTTATTGTTTTTGTAGGTCAGTCTTCTTGATGAAATATGGAAATTATATAACTGCTACGGCGCAGTGGCGTAGGGGTAAGATTATCTACTTTTACGGTGAAAATTGGGATGGATTCATGTCAGTATGCATCTTTACAAAAAAAAAACAAAAAATAGCGCTCTACACATATCATTAATATAAAACCCAGAAATGTTTGTATGTGAGTGTGTATGTGAGTGTTTATGTGAGTGTTATGTGAGTGTGTATGTGAGTGAGTGTGTATGTGTAGAACGCTTTTTTGTAAAAATGCAGATTGGCATAGACGGGGATCGAACTCACGACCTCCAGGGTGAAAGGCATGACACTTAGCCACTGCACATTGGCGACTGTTAATAATGTTATAAAAAATAATCAAATAGTTTATACTGAAATAAAACAATCACTACTCTACTGAAGGCTCAGTCTGCTTTGAAATAGACAAAAACGAATCAAACGTCAGAATGAAATGTCAAAAAAGTGTTTGTGAATCTTCAATTAAATAGATTTGAAGTTTATTTAGTGTGTTGTGTACTTTACACAGAGTGATATCTTCTATATTATATTGATATTGTATGTCAATGAGAAATATAAATAATTTTTAGTTAATAAAATTAAGTTTTATTTATTCTAATTTGAAGTTTGTGAGTCGCTATTAAGCATTTATGTTTAAATGACCGACCAAAGAACAAATATAAATAAAAGTGCTACCACGTGAGTGTCAAGAACAGTATTTCAACGTACGAATTACGGAAACATTGTTTGAAGTTTAATCTTAAGTTTAAGGGGAGTAGCATGTAATAATTTCAATTTTCAAGTATATAATATGAAATATGTGCATATTATTGCCTAATTTGCATATATTTTTAGAAAATACGTGTTTCCGTACATTTATTGCAATTCATAGTTAATATTTTCACTTCAAACTGGCCAAGAAGCAGTGATTTTTGAAAATATGAGTTGCGGTAAGATTCTATAGTTCGTCAAATTATAACAACTGCAAGGAAGTAAATTTATAATTCTGATTATTAGAGAAATAAAATGTTGAAGAGATAATTCAAACATATTTAGAAACATGTTTGGTTGGCAATTTTATTCTTTTATTTTTGATGGCACAATCCATTGTATTTTAGCATATAACTAATTATCATTACTTTTAAAACTGCCGTTGTGACACTGCATCAGATTAATACTGCAAAATTCAGAATCTAGCCTGATTATTTAATTCAAAAACAATAATGAATCAAATGTCAAATCATTAAAAATGTTGTGTAAAAAGGATTTGTAATTATTTGAGTAATCGATTCAAATAATAAACAGCAATCGTAAGTAAATTTATAATCCTGTTTTTATATACAATCATAGAAACTGTCTAAATGATACAACACATATGCACCATACAAGGTTAAAATCAAAGTTAAACAAAATTTAGCTTAAATTTATCAGATGTTACATAGTGCATGATAGGCGATCGATTAGTTAATCTCAGCATAGTGATCTAAGAACAAAATAGCGTTCAAAGAAAGAACTCGATTTTTTCTTTATTATTATTTGCGATAGTGGAAATTTGTATTACTATTATAGTCAAACGATACAAAATGAAGAAAAACCGTGTTATTATTATTAAATTACATGAAAATTCGCCATCAGTCAAAACTGACCTATGTTCTGTATACCATATGGGCACATGGTGCCCACGGGTGACCCTAGTTAACATATAAACACATACATCTGGGCGATTAAATATATAATTTATTAAATTATGTAATTAAAATTCAAACAAAATAAAAATCCAACAGAATACAGTGCAACTGTTACGTAAGATCTATTCACTGTACTAGACTTATTATATTCAACACTATCTTGAATTGTCGCCGAATTTCTCAATATAATTCGTTCATCATTTGCTTTCGTAATTGTTCTAAATTTTGTAATGTATGCTGCATACACATCTATTGTTAAGTTTCCTTTTTTGTGATTTTTCTTTCGTTCGGATATAACACTGTAGCCATCGCCACCATCGACCAAAAATGAGAGCATAAGAACTCTGTAGATCTGATCATCATTGACGTCGGAATAGACAGGTATTTCACACTTGCTGCATAGAACCTTTAAGCGAACCACCCGCGAACCAATTGGATGATTGATATCGAACACCACTCGTAATCCTACACATAAAATATTAAGTTATGTACAAATAAATATCAAATATGAATAGTTAACACCTTACTGGCCATTTGCACCATGCAAGGTTAATATTAACGTTTAATAAAACTTAGTTTAAATAAATCTTAGTATAAATGTATCGGGTGTTGCACAGTGATAAACTATCGATTAGTTATTCTCAGCATGTTATGATAATTGAGCATTCACATCATTTATATATAGGGGAAATTAGATTTTTCAAGTTGGCCGCATCGCGAAGTTTGACACTTGCTCAAGTATAATAGTTAATCGAAAACGCAAACGTTATATTTGGCTTTATGATTATGATTTCCTAAATCATATTTCTCTGAATCCTGATTAATTTAAATCACTATATCATCTATATCCTTGCAGACCTTCATTACCCTTTATAAAACCTTTCCTACACGCTCTTTTGTTCCACTTGCTCACGACTTGCCTTACATTCAATTCATTGTCAATCATATTCATCCATTTATTTCGGGGACGATCCCGCATTCGTACTCCATTTGCATCACTCATATTTATCTTTTTAGCTCGCCGTACGTAGTACCGAAGAGGCTAAAGCATTCGGTCGTGTGTCTGTAGCATTCTCGGATCAAAAAATTTCATTAAGAAAAAGTGTTCGTCTCGTCGCCCTGATTCCGAAAATGTATATAACTTATATACTTGGATGTTAGTCGTCGCTCGCTCGTAAGACCAAATTTGTGCCCTCTACTCCTCTGAAGGTACCGAAGCGATTCACTCCAAATTTGGTACACATATTATTTGGCATCCCATTTGAATCCGCTCGCAGTTTAAATCCAATCGCCCGTATACTTACCTAGTTATAGGGCCAAAAAATTTAGAGCCCCCCTTAATACTGTCCTTATAAAAATAATTATTACACTTAAAAATTCTACTAAAAATTCTAAGATATTTTATATCTATAAGATTTTTTCGTTTTGTTAATCCAAAGCCCGAAAAAAATTATTAAATATTATAGTTTTGAATTTTAAAGTATGAACTAAATTTTTTAGCTCGCTGTACGTGGTACCGAAGAGGCTAAAGCATTCGGTCGTGTGTCTGTAGCATTCTCGGATCAAAAAATTTCATTAAGAAAAAGTGTTCGTTTCGTCGCCCTGATTCCGAAAATGTATATAACTTATATACTTGGATGTTAGTCGTCGCTCGCTCGCTTGCTCGTTCGGTCGCTCGTAAGACCAAATTTGTGGCCTCTACTGCTCTGAAGGTACCGGAGCGATTCACTCCAAATTTGGTACACATATTATTTGGCATCCCATTTGAATTCGCTCGCAGTTTAAATCCAATCGCGAGTATACTTCCCGATTTATAGGCCCCCAAAATTTGGAGCCCCCCCCTTAGTACTGCCCTTATAAAAATAATTGAAACACTTAAAAATTCTACTAATAATTCTAAGATATTTTTTGTCTACAAGATTTTTTCTGTTTGTTAACCCAAAGCCCGAATAAAATTATTAAATATTATAATTTTGAATTTTAAAGTATGAACTAAATTATTTTTTTATCAATATAATCTAAATTTGGTACACATATTATTTGGCATCCCATTTGAATCCGCTCGCAGTATAAATCCAATCGCCCGTATACTTCCCGAGTTATAGGGCCCCAAAATTTAGAGCCCCCCTTAATACTGCCTTTATAAAAATAATTAATACATTTAAAAATTCTACTGAAAATTCTAAGATATTTTATATCTACAAGATTTTTTCATTTTGTTAATCCAAAGCCCGAAAAAAATTATTAAATATTATAATTTTGAATTATATAAAAAAAAAAAATCATATAGATATAAAATATCTTAGAATTTTTAGTAGAATTTTTAAGTGTATTAATTATTTTTATAAGGGCAGTATTAAGGGGGGCTCTAAATTTTTTGGCCCTATAACTAGGAAAGTATACGGGCGATTGGATTTATACTGCGAGCGGATTCAAATGGGATGCCAAATAATATGTGTACCAAATTTAGATTATATTGATAAAAAAATAATTTAGTGCATATTTTAAAATTCAAAATTATAATATTTAATATTTTTTTGCGGGCTTTAGGTTAACAAAATGAAAAAATCTTGTAGATAAAAAATATCTTAGAATTTTTAGTAAAATTTTTAAGTGTTTCAATTATTTTTATAAGGGCAGTATTAAGGGGGGCTCCAAATTTTGGGGCCCTATAACTCGGGAAGTATACGGGCGATTGTATTTAAACTGCGAGCGGATTCAAATGGAATGCCAAATAATATGTGTACCAAATTTGGAGTGAATCGCTCCGGTACCTTCAGAGGAGTAGAGGGCACAAATTTGGTCTTACGAGCGAGCGACGACTAACATCCAAGTATATAAGTTATATACATTTTCGGAATCAGGGCGACGAGACGAACACTTTTTCTTAATGAAATTTTTTGATCCGAGAATGCTACAGACACACGACCGAATGCTTAAGCTTCTTCGGTACTACGTAGGGCGAGCTAAAAAGGGCTGCGTGCAAATATAATTAGAGAAGATATAATAATGGCTCAGGATGAAAAATATAATATACTGTTGGCAGTTCCGTATGGAAACGTTGTTAGATGAGCTCGATTTGAGTAACTATATCCAAATACCGTACCCGTAAATGATTGCTGTAAGTGCAGCAGATACTATTAAGGTAAGAGGAAAAAGAACAAATTCACTCAATTTCGTAAAAAGGATCACAAATGTAAATCGCAAATAACTTATAGAATTTCCGACAGTACTTAGGGTATGATATATGGAAAACATTATTGAATACTTGCGAACGAAAAGATGTAGCGAGCCAACTACTGCTACAAAAAATATTGTTGACACTAAAATTTAACTCAACAGAATCATTAGAGTCTCATTTCATAATAGTCGTCAGATTAGGAAGAGAATTATGTTCTACAGGTGCTACGCTAGAAGAAGTAGACTAATGATACCATCAGAGTATGAAGTAGTAGTAACAGCACTGGAAACATTGTCAGCGGAAAAATGGACAGTTCCCTTGTTAAAAATCGTCTTTTGGGCGAAGAATCAAAACGTTTGGAAAATGGAAAGAAAATGAAGAAAGACGTATTTGTGACATTTTCAGTTCCAGCATATCGCAATAGCAGAGAGTTTGGTGACTCTGGAGCGACTTTTTCCTAAGTTGGTATTTGGTCTGACTTCTTCCATTGTAAGATAAGTTTCAAGTCCAGGGCGTTTTTTTTTTGTCTTCCTTAATTTTCTCGAGTAGACACTGGTTTTTAAAATGGAAAACTCCCTCTCCTCAACTCTGCCACATTCAACATTCATTAGGCGTACTGGTATCACCTCCTTACATTGATTTAAGATTTTTCCAACCAACACGCCTAGTCGAGTTTCTTCACCATCACCATCACCATCAAGATATGTTTTCATTATTATTCCTGAGCTGTCTGACAAATGGTGTCATCTGCCAAAATTACTCGTTCAACGTTTATTTTCCACGGGTGTACAACGAGCTCTTCTTCGGTTATGTTCAATATGCCACGTTTTAAATCTAGTTTGAATTCGAATTCGTTCACTATGTCCATTCCAAGGATAAATTCGTCTACAATGCAACTAATTATAATTAATATTAATTAAAGTGCCTCCCAGGTTGATGTTAATAAGTACATTGCCGGAAGTCTTGCCAAATCTCCAGTTGTTGTACAGAATCGCCATCTTGTAGGTGTGATTTGTTTTGATTTATTAATCATGTTGGTTCTTACAATTGTCTTCGTCGCCCCCGTATCTAGTAGCATAAACATTGGCCTTCCATCAACGATGCCATCCACGAAGATGCTGTTTGATTGATGTTGTAAGAAGGAGATGATTGTTTGGGTTGCATGAGTTCAGGTCGACTTTTGCCCATTCTTACCGACCTGACTTAGTTTTTACTGCGGTTCATTAACCCTTCTTATCCTTTCCTGTTCAGGTTTACTGCAGCTACCTCATAAGTGCCACTTTCTATGCAGTTCCAGTAGCGTGTTTGCTTCCTTCGTCCTAAAACTTAATTATGAATTTGTTGAAGTATTACTTCCAAGGATTCTCCAGATTTTTTTTCGGAACTTTCGTTCGAACTGCAAACATGAGCTTAACTTCTTGTGGTTTATTTTGCGGTCTCATATTTAGTGCAAGAGATAGCGCATCAATTAAAGTCCTTGGACGAGATAGAATTAGGAGTTTTTGTGTATCACAGTCTTAAAGGTGAACAGTAAAACTCCGTACTATCAGAAGTTTCCAAAGAACTTCTGAAGCTGAAGGGTAAACTATGCGGTTTATTCGGAAAATATTGGATTAGAATTCTTGTTGACTTTTACTGGTTCTTAGCTGCAGGTTCTTCAGTTGTGTGTTGTATCAAGACATTTGACAATTTCTACGGTGTCTTTCTGTTTCTCTATTGTCAAAGATTGTAAAACGTCTAGTGTATCATTGTGCAAAGACACAATTAGTGCAGTGGTTTTTTCTATTGATGACCAACCATTAGCATTTGGGGCAGCTTCGTTTTGTTTCAAATAATTTACCCAAGATGTCTACCGTCAAATGTTGGTAGCTTTATTCGTATTGTTGCCAAAGTTTCCGAATATTCTCTCTTTGTCTCCAGATCTGTTGTTGACATATTGATTTCTTGAATTTTGAAACTGGTATTCTTTTCTTGTTTAAGAGCATTTATTTTTTCGAAATATTCTACTAGCTGATCGTCTGTTTTCTTAGATTGTTCCAGTAATTTCGCTTCGAAAGTTCTAGAAGTTTCGGCTAGTTTTTCCAAACTTCTAGAATTTTCTGTTTATTTTTCTTTTAACTTTCTATAATTTTCTTCCGAGTTTCGAGAAGTTTACATTAGTTTTTCCTTTAATTCTTGTAAATTTGTTAGCATTCAAATCCCGGTAATTCGAATAAATAATTCTCTGGGTCTTTACCGGCAGTTTCACGTAGTCGTTCCTGTACCATTTGTTTCCTCTTCAGGTTCCTCCAGCTCTCTTCTGAGATCCACTACTTTCACATAAATTAATTTCACTTTCTTCATCGCCATGCATTATATTATTTCACATTATATCACTCCCCCAGTTAACGTATAACCCTACACCTGAAATCACTGTCAAATTTTTCACGCGCTCGTTGGAGAATTAAATGACTTATTTTTAACTAAACGTTACGATGATTTATTTATTTATAACATTTACACAAAATCTTATAAAAATATCATTACTTCTACTATAGTTTAATTATTTTACAACACCATTTACCTATATTCATTTGGTATTAATTTACACAAATTATATCCATCTCCCCCACAATATCAATTCCTGACTATAGCACAAAGAATGCCCATTTACATGTATATTTCATTCTGCACATGACCGCTATTTATTTATTTCTTTCATGCTTATATATCGAACACAATTGTTCTAGAATATATCTGGAGACTCTCTACTCTACTAGGTTCTGGAACCATCCACGGCGCCGGCGCATATCAGATTTTTCTATAGAATATTTATACAATATTATTTAATATATATGAATATATTGATAAAATGAATATTAAAGAAACAATCTATATTTTATATTACAGATACAGTATTTGATAATGTAATAAAACACAGCATTATTGTAATACATATATATATATATATATATATAAATAAGAGTCAAATTCTGGGTATTTCAGGAGAATTTACAACACTAATATGCGTACATAATTTTCCCTTGCCGCAACGATATTATTATTATAGAAGCAGAGAAAAGTATAATATATAGAATAACAGGTATATGACCTAATAAGACAATAGGAATAATTACAAAAATTATGCACTATATAAAATAAAACATAACAGTGTGTGTTACAAGTAGCAATAAAAACGTACCAGAAATTTGTAAAAATTCATGGAACTCATACGTCCGTACAGCTGATGGAGTGACAGAATATTCCAGGATGTCCTTTAAATCTCTTCCAGTCAATTCAACACAGTCAACAGTGTTATCAAATGGCTGTGAAGCAACAATATCATAGACTGTGATATCTAGAATAGTAAAACAATACGTTAAGATTTAAATAGTGTTATGATTTTGTTATTAAAAGAAAAAGAAACAGAAAACCAAAATATTAGTTTGATGCTGGTAACATACGAAGTACCGAAGAAGCTAAAGCATTCGGTTGTGTGTCTGTAGCATTTTCAGATAAAAAAATTCATTAACAAAAAGTGTTTGTCTCGTCGCTTGAATACAAAAATATATATTACTTATATACTTGAATGTTAGTCGTCGCTTGCTCGTAAGACTCAATTTTTGCCTTCTACTCCTCTGAAGCTTAAATCCAATCGCCCGTATAATTCTCAAGTTATAGGGCCCCAATATTTTTAGCCTCCTTTATACTGCTCATATTAAAATAATTAAAACACCTAAAAATTTTACTAAAAATTCTATGATATTTTATAACTACAAGATTTTGTCATATTGTTAACCCAATGGCCGGAAAAAATTATTAAATATTGTAATTTTGAATTTTAAAATATGCACTAAATTTCTTTTAACAAAGTAATCTACAAAAAGTTGTAAGAATTTTTTATATCTATAACATTTTTTCGAATTGTTAACCAAATAGCCATAATAACACAGGTCAACATTTGATATAAAACGAAACACTCGGAGTGCTATGGTGCTTTGGGGGTTTTTCGGGTCGCTGATTACGATGAGCGGGTTGATTAAGCTTCATCACATCAGGTTCAAGGTCATTTGAAGGTCAAAGTGTCTTAATGCGACCGAAAAAATCTGAAAAAATTCATGCGTATGTTTTCGAGGTCCCTGAGTACGATTCCGTAGTTTGTTTGACCTTTGCGTTGTACTTAAGCTTGTTTTATGACCTTTAGGTATACAATATATAGAAACTTTGTAGACTGTTATGCTATTTTGTAGATAGGCTTCTAATTCGTAATAGATACAGAATATAGGTACACACAACCAAATGCTTGCTCTTCAGTACTTCGCACGGCCGGCGTACACATAGAACATACGCTATGAGAGAGAATATCTGTTCAAGACTGGTTAAGAGGGCATTCACCTTTTGCAGATTCAAAAAATATTTTTTTTGCAGAATAGGACACTTTTAAGTGTTGACTATAAATCTCTGAAGCCGTTTTTTGAAATTCGAGTTGGTCAGTGTGAAGGTGAAACTTTAAACGCGTTTTTCTCGAAACCATATTTTTTAAGTCGCGCGGTAGAATATCTCGACAACAAATTAACCGATTTAACTCTCGATAAATGCATCTTAAAGGCAATAAAATTTTCTAGGAGTTGATCTTCGACGAAGTGTGTCCGACAGTTGTTAATATTTTTTAAGGCCCGCCAAAGAAGAAAAAAAGTGGCAAAACATAACTTTTTTCGTACGATGGTCGCCATTTTGATAATTATGGTCCAAATGGACCACCCGAGAATCAATTCCTAGACAATTTAATATACTTTAAAACCCTTATTTCTTTTTTTTTTTTCAAACAACTGGGACCAGAGTTATGCTACCGCGCGCTTAAATTGAGCTGCCCACTTTGGACCTGGACATCTTCGCCGGGGCTGAACGTACCCGACTTTAAAAAATACCTTATGAAAGAGAAAAGTTAAATAAATACGATACAAAAAACCGCATGCGAATATCTTGAACGTACCCTGAGAAAAAAAATGTTAAAAAACAACTTTTTTTTTGTGCTCAAAAGGTGAATGCCCTCTTAAATTTAAGTTACGGTGCAAATATAAAAATAACATACTTACTACCAGGCAGTATTGAGGTACGTATAGCACCAGAATTTATAATGGCTATCGATGCATAAGTCCAGTGATTTTTCTCCGCCATATCCACATACTAAACACAAATATATTTTAAACAATTAAGGTGTCACAAGTCGAAATTGCAAATAGTAATCAATTGAATCGTTTTAAAACGTGCGTTTCAAATCAAAATTAATTGTAAAACACACAACAATAATGTACATTTTTGGAAGAAGAAAATATATGGTCTTCTTCAGAGAGTCTGAGATAATTGGTGATGATGTGATCAATGTCATCACCAATCATCACAAACTTACTAAAGAAGACAATATATTGGTCTAAATATATATTTTTTTTCTCTTTAACTTTAACTTTATCGAACAAAAAATCACAATATAGTAAGCATTGTTTCTCATAATGCATACTGGATTATTATGTGTAATTTTCATATGCGTTTACTAATTGCCTAGCTGTGAATACATACATTAACCAGCAGAAGATAATAAACATAAAACATAGGTACCGGGTACCTATAACTTTATCTTCTCGAAAAAATTAATTAATGGCATTTCATATTTTTTAGGATGTTGTACAATTGTGCAAGAAAGCTATTGTGTTTGGTCGTCTATCTGTAAATTGCTCGGACCAAATAGGCATAACAAAGAGTTCTTGTCTCATCGCTCTGAATATGAAAATATATAAATAACCCATATACTTGGATGTATGTATCTCGCTCGCTCTGTCGGTTGTGAAATCGTATTTTGTGACCGCAACTCCTCAGAAAGTACTTAATTGATTTGTCTGAAATTTGGTAAACATAAAATTTGGGTATTCAAGAAATGCCCGTTGTAGTTTACATCCAATCGAGGGGAGGGCTTCAAATTTTGGGACCCAATAACTCTGGAATTATACGGGCGATTGATTTTAAACTGTGACCGGATGATTCAAATGAGATCCAAGTGTATAAGTTATACATATTTTTGAATTCAGGGCGATGAACAGTGGTTCCAAAGGCTGAAAAGGTGGCCATAAGTTCCAAAAATGAATGTTCGATTTGGGGACTTTTTAGGTTGTAGATATATATCGTCTCTGACGATGGTGTAAAAACCGAAATACGTATTAAGTTATATTATATTAAATTTTGAAACAACCAATTGTGTTTTATTCAAATATTCCTTTATTAAATAATCATGTTTCAACAAGTACCTACAGCTCATACATTTAAACTTATCCACTATTAGTGTATTTCTCTATTATATTAATTATAAATAATAATTACCAATTAATTAATAATAACAATTGTGATATAATTATATTAATAGAAATAAATAAATAATCTAATTATTGTAATTACTTAATTATTATTTATAAATTATTATATTAATACAATTTTTAAATTGCTTACATAAAGATTCTAAATCAGCGATCTCATATATCTATATCTAAACTTTAATGAAAATATGACTTTATTTTGTTTTTCAAATTCTTAATCAGCGATCTCAAATACCTCTATGTCAGATATTTCATGAAACTATAACAATTTTTATACTTCTTGTTAGCCATATTGAATCCGCCATTTTGTTTTTTAATATTATTAAGTTCAGATTATTAATCAGCGATCTCAAATACTTCTATATCAGAAATTTCATGAAAATATGACTATTATTACACTTTTCTTGTCGCCATTTTGGATCCGCCATTTTGTTTTTCATTTATTTAAGTTCAGTCTCTTAATCAGTGACCTCAAAAACCTCTATATACTAATATAAATTGGACAACACTTTATATTAAGGCCAGGTTTTCGTGATTTGGAACCCCAAGAAATGTCTTTTTATCCGAGAATGCTACAGACACCTTACCGAATACTGTAGCTCTGCTGTACTTCGTACGGCGAGCTAAATGCAGATTCTTTAAACTTTTACGAATAGTAGTTCGGAGCGCTCGGATCGGTCAGGGCAATGTTTTGTAAAGGATTTTCTTTTTTTGATCCGAGAATATTACAGACACACGACCGAATTTTTAGTCTCTCTTTACTTTGTAAGGTGAGCTAATAAGAAGAGTAAATCATAGAAATATTTTACTTACATAATCAACCATAGCATCAGCGAAAAAGGAACCAATATTACTCTCGCCAGTTCTACGTGTACTTCTGTCTAGAAGGACCTTAGTAGTTCCAAGAATTGTATTGCCATATTCGTCAATACTTGCTTTCCATTCTTCAATTTCGTTATTTATATAAGGATCTTTATGAAAATTAAATGAATGAGTCAATTATTATATAGGTTTTTATATTGTTATGTTTGGGCATGACTATAATAGTCGCAGATTTTATTTCCTATTTCTACTAATCGCCACTTAACGAGGGTTATAAAAGTAGCAATGGTCATGCTATACCTATATAAATACGGGATTTGGTGGCAATATATGATGCTCGAATTCTCTTGATAGTGCTAGATCATTTAGTGCATAATTAGTGTTTATGAATGAAATTGGCCAAATGAATACATCGTTTTAATATTATTGAAACAAAGTTTACTTTGCAGAAAATATTTAAAAAAAATTGTTGTATTTGGTGCTTAATTAGTGCTTTCTATTGTTTTTGTAATATATATATATATATATATATATATATATATATATATATATATATATATATATATATATCATTAATATAATAACCCAGAAATGTTTGTATGTGAGTGAGTGTGTATGTGTAGAACGCTTTTTTTGTAAAAATGCAGATTGGCATAGACGGGGATCGAACTCACGACCTCCAGGGTGAAAGGCATGACACTTAGCCACTGCACCATGGCGACTGTTAATAATGTTATAAAAAATAATCAAGTAGTTTATACTGAAATAAAACAATCACTACGATTCTGAAGTTCAGTCTGCTTTGAAATAGACAAAAACGAATCAAACGTCAGAATGAAATCAGTCAAAATTGGTTTTTGTGTGATAAATCTTCAATTCAAAGTTTAATCTTAAGTTTAAGGGGAGTAGCATGTTATAATTTCAATTTTTAAGTATATAATATGAAATAAGTGCATATTATTGCCTAATTAGCATATATTTTTAGCAAATACGTGTTTCCGTACATTTATTTTAATTCATAGTTAATATTTTCACTTCAAAATGGCCGAGAAGCAGTGACTTTTAAAAATATGAGTTGCGGTAAGATTTTATAGTTCGTCAAATTATAATAACTGCAAGTAAGTAAATTTATAATTCTGATTATTAGAGAAATAAAATGTTGA
Source organism: Leistus spinibarbis (assembly GCA_933228885.1). NCBI lineage: Eukaryota > Metazoa > Arthropoda > Insecta > Coleoptera > Carabidae > Leistus > Leistus spinibarbis. Next base: position 4,539,157 of record OW121810.1, on the reverse strand, counting down.
AGAGATAATTCAAACATATTTAGAAACATGTTTGGTTGGCAATTTTATTCTTTTATTTTTGATGGCACAATCCATTGTATTTTAGCATATAACTAATTATCATCACTTTTAAAACTGCCGTTGTGACACTGATTAGTTAATCTCAGCATAGTGATCTAAGAACAAAATAGCGTTCAAAGAAAGAACTCGATTTTTTCTTTATTATTATTTGCGATGTGGAAATTTGTATTACTATTATAGTCAAACGATACAAAATGAAGAAAAACCGTGTTATTATTATTAAATTACATGAAAATTCGCCATCAGTCAAAACTGACCTGTTCTGTATACCATATGGGCACATGGTGCCCACGGGTGACCCTAGTACATATATATATATATATATATATATATATATATATATATATATATATATATATATATATATATATTTGGGTATCAAATACATTTGTTATTGAGAGAAGATTGTTTCCTACCAACTTCCCGGCTGGCGAAATGTTTGTATAAAATCTTCCAAATATTGATTATAACATTTAGTGCTTAATTAGTGCCCATTAGTGCTGCATATAATTTTCATCAGACTCCAATTACTTTTGTTATTAAGAAAAGATTGTTTGTTGCCCAGTTCACGACTGGCGGAAAGATTTTATAAAATCTTCTAAAAATCTATTGTACTATTTAGTGGTAATTAGTGCCTATTAGTGCTTCATGAATAATATTTACTACAAATTATGGTGTCATTGTGAAAAGACTCTTTGCTTCACCGCTGGTGGAGAGATTGTCTAAAATCCTTTAAGAATCCACTTAATCCATTATTCCATTAATCATTTCTTTCAATACAAATCGATTTATAGCTCGTCGTACAGAATTAACAAACGTACTATTGTGATTTGTTACGTGTCTGTAATATTCTCGGAACAATAAAAATGTTTCAACAATAAGTCCTTGTTTTATGATGCAAAAAGGCATTTCTCAATAACAAAATAAAATTTAATTACAAAGTACTAATAGGCACTAATTTAGCACTAAATAGTACAATAGATTTTTAAAAAATCTTTCCACCAGCCGTAAAGTTGGCAGCAAATAATTTTTTCCTAATAACAGTCTGATGAAAATTATTTATGAAGCACTAATAGGCAATTTTATATAAACATTCCGCCTGGTGTAAAGTTGGCAATAAACTTTATAATGTTATACACAAAAAGTCATACAATTTTTTGTTGATTTTTTTGTTATTAAAATAATAATGAGTGCAAATTATTAGCTTTAAATAATTTTAAATAATTTATTATGGCCTTTGGGTTTTAAATTGAAGATATTTTATTCATATAATATATCCTAGAATGATGTTAAAATTATTTTTCTAAGGATAGTATTAAAGGAAGCAAATTAATACTGCTATTATAAAAATAATTAAAACACTCCACAATTCTACTAGAAATTCTAAAATATTTTATGTCTTCAAGATATTTCCATATTGTTAACTCAAAACCCGAAAAATATAATTAAATATTATAATTTTGAATTTTAAAATACGCATTAAATTTTATTTTATTAAAGTATTCTACAAAATATTATAAAACTTTTTATATCTATAACATTTTTTTAAATTGTTAATCAAAAGGGCATAATAATTTGAAACTGCTGCTCGCATCGCATATATTACTGATAAGGCGAGCTGGACGCATCGGCGCGTTGCGCGTGCCGAATCTTGTTTGCCAATTTGTTTGGAATATATATTTCTAATGAAAAGTACGAAAAAGAAAGTTCTATGTTGACCACAACCGATTTGAACAAAATATGTGTATATATATATATATATATATATATATATATATATATATATATATATATATATATATATATATAACAGTGGTGGGGATGTGCGGATTCTTACATCCGGTGGGAATTGTAGCTTGCCTCACTAGCGTCAACTACGATATTTTGAGTTTCCGAGTATTGCTACTTGATCTTGATAAAACACTATACCACCGTTTTAACATTAAGATCCTGCTTCTCCTATTCTCTGTATCCTGCTTTAATTAATTTTGTTTACTAAAAAGTATTAATATAATTGGGAATAATATAATAACCTTGAGGTTGCTCATGCGCCAAAAACAATGGATTCCCTTCCCATTTTTTCACATCCCCATTTTCATCGTACCAGACACTTAAATTGCCTAGATATTTCGTATTGAATGAAGCTTGGACCACTAGCACGTGTCGACCATCTTTATGAGTGACAACAATCGGGTAAGGCCCTTTTGGCACCTCAGGGCCAGGCGGGTGATCGCCCGAGTAAAGGAACGTGTGAGAATGGCCGCCAACAATTAAGCCAATATGCGGTCCAGCAGCTTTGGCGATGCGTACGTCTACTTCTACGCCACAATGTGATAAGACAATGATAATTGAACAATTCTTAACTGTGACCAGATGATTTGCTTCTTTATTTACTGACTCGATTTCATCTTTGAATTTTAGTTTACCTGGACTGGATATATTCTGTAAACAAATATTGCTTGCGTTATTAAGAGCAGACGGTAATGCGTTTTCTTTTTTTTTCTTGCTTATCCGTAAGTAAGTCTTATAATCATGAAAAATTTCAAACTCAATATTTCAACGTAAATACACGTTTTGATCCACCCTGAATTTAAGGGGGTATTACTCTTTCGACGGCTTATTTCAGACGGTTTTCAGGATTTTTTTTGTGGGTAAACTAAAACACTTGGGACCTTGAGCTTTTTTGCATCTTGTTTATTAATTCTTGGAGTACAAATTGTATTTTTTTTATGTATGTGGTCCATGTCGATCCGTCTCAAAATGGTGACCATGTCCGGCGCCTCAGTCTGTGCGGCCGGAAAGGTTTTGGCACTTTCCGCTATTTGAAACTTAAAATCGAGTAGATATTATTAATCTGCATTAAATTCTACGGAAATTGAACCTCTGTCGTTGCAAAATATTGAAAATTGGATTTTTCAGAGCGCCTCAAAGTTGAAAAAAACAGGCGAAAATTGACATTTTTGTTCAGACGGCTGCAATTTTCTCATTTTTCGATAAAATGTTTCGCCCGAGGGTCAATTTCCGTAGAATTTAATGCAGATTAATAATACCTACTCGATTTTATGTTTCAAATAGCGGAAAGTGCCTTTCCGGCCGCACAGACTGAGGCGCCGGACATGGTCGCCATTTTGAGACGGATCGACATGGACCACATACATAAAAAAAATACAATTTGTACTCCAAGAATTAATAAACAAGATGGAAAAAAGCTCAAGGTCCCAAGTGTTTTAGTTTACCCACAAAAAAAAATCCTGAAAACCGTCTGAAATAGGCCGTCGAAAGAGTAATACCCCCTTAATGTGACTATTTTCGAAATGATGTCTGCCTGTGAACACTATATCTACAGCCGAAAGTGTCGAACGTTAAATTATGATTTGTATATGGTCGAAATGTGCACCTTTTATTTTCGAAATAAATATTCAATCCGGAAGTGCATATTTACTCTATGCATTTTTGTCCTATCTTCAATATCACTAGAACGGCTGCACTATGGCAAAAATTGGTATGTTTACTGAGAACGTGTTTCGAGCGTATTGGTTATTAAAAATAAATATGCGAATACATTTTGAAAATAAAAAAATTAATGCATGGTAAATAAGGGGCAGAAATTATTACATCACACAAAAAAAATCTGGAGTGGCCTGCACTCAACTTTCTTTTACGTAGTTTTCAATAGATAGATATTAATATACATATATATGCCAAACAAACTGTCTACATATATATATAATCTCAAACAAAGGGTCAAACTAACCAATACTCTACAGGAATACTCTGAAATGTCTATTTTGTTTTCCTGGCAAAAACGGGCGCAGATAATAATAATTATTATGTGATAACAAAATCTTTTGCTGACCAATATAAAATGAAAATGCAAATTAAATTACTATAACTTAATAATAACTAGATAATTATACCAATTTATAATGGATCTGTATTTGAAGTACTTATCGTATTCACTCTTAAACTGTGAAACTCCACTGTAAAACTATGGAATTGTTATTTAATTATATTAGCAAATATATAATATAAATTAATTCTATAATAATTTACCTGATACAATTTATTCTAATAAGAAATCAATATTTTAAATATTAATTCATACAGATAACTGTCAATGTAATGCTTTTTACTTTTTGTTTTCAATAAACAAGAAACAAATGATGTAACTCATGGTTGATCCAATTTAAAAATAATAAAATTTGTCACAAGTGTAGGTATAACTATGGCAACGTAAATAAGATATTTGAGTTTTTTCGTAGCAGTTATCTCATAACTGGTACAAATTATGAAGAAACTTTTCAAACAAAAGTTGTGCGAAATATTAATATCTTTCATTATGAACATTACTATTTTTGCCATAAGTGCAGCCGTTCAAGTGTTACTGGAGATAGAACAAAAAATGCATAGAGTAAACATGCACTACCGGTTTGAATAATCTTTTCAAAATAGGAGGTGCACATCTAGGGCATATCTAAGTCTTAAGTTTGAAGTTTCATAATTTTAGGTTCGACAGTTTTGGCTATAGAGCGTTCACAGACACACAGACAGACAGACACACAGACAGACAGACGTCATTCCGAAAATAGTTACATTCGATTCAGAAAAGATCAAAACGTGTATATCCGTTGAAATCTCGAGTTCGAAATTTTTCATGATTACAATACTTACTTATTACTCTGTAAAAGAAAGTAAAAATCGGTTCTGGCTAGCACAAGACTTTCTTATACATAATTTTCACTAGAAATATATATTTCAAGCAGTGTCAAAACAACCATTACTCCACTGTAATACCCTGAAATTGTACCATTTAACTTATTATTTCAATACTTTATTAAACATTGTTTCTCGAATATAAAATTAAATAATTGTTTCTTTAATATTCACATTATCATTATATTCAAATATAATATTTAATATCTATGCTAAATCTAAAAATCCCTTTTTTCTTTGACGGAAGAAGTTCTTTCTTTGTTATTATCTTTTTTTTGTGTTTTCCATGTCAACCATATTAACAATCACAAGTTGCTACAAGTCTATGTTGTTTCCCTATCAAAATATTGTCAAGCATAGTTCAAACGATTTATTAAATATAATATAATCCCCATACATGCGTATATATGGCAACACAAATTAGAAATTTAGTTTTCATTTTTTGAAGAAACTATTCATAGTTGTGCGAAATATTAATATCTTTCATATAGAACATTTTTTTGCTATTAGTGCATCCGTTCTAGTGATATTGGAGAAAGGACCAAAATGCATAGAATAAACATGCACTTCCGGTTTGAATATCCTATTCTTAAACAAAATAGAAACAACTTTTATGTTATATTCCACCGGTTATCAAAAATAAATCGACTGAGAACTTATATTTGATAAAATTTATAAGGTGATAATTTTAAGAACGATCTATATTTTATATTGTATAAATAGTATATTTTAACATAATTAAGTAATAAGCTAATTTGTAAAATTTCAGAGTTCTATTGTGGAGTTTGACAATTTGGGCCTGATTAAGATGTTGGCAAATATTGATTGATAATTTAACGGATATGGTACTACAAATTCATTATGAATTGGCATCATTTTCCAGTCATTCAATATTTTAAAGGGATTAATTCATATTTCGACTAAATATTTTGATTTTATTGCATTGTTCTTTGCATATTTTGCCGAGAAATGGCGCCCCTCAAGGTCGTCAGGGTTTTGTTTATAAAATTCTGGTTTGAAAATCATAAACAAGACAAGATTAGTTGGAGCTTTGACCTCGTTGAGGTCAATTGGTCGATCATTGACAAAATGGCGACTGTTCGAAGTAAAATTATATTTTTACTTAGGTTTTCTTGGCTTTGGCGAGCTGCACAAATGTTAATAATGGATGGAAATGCTTGAAAGTGGTCAAAGCTCCAATGAATTTAGTGTACTTTAATATAAAACAAAGAAAATAAAATTCGGACGATAACTTTTTGAGTTATCTTTCCGCCCGATAAAAAAGAGCGGTTTCATGAAAAACGCCTTTAAGGTTTTGAGTTCATATAATTCAAAAATACAATAAAAACAAAAAAATTGTCGGAATATGAATAAACAACATGCAAAAACTCAAAGTAGATATCCTTTACCCGAAAAAAAGAAAATCACAAAAAACATGTTATTTCTTTGGGCAGCGTTATGTAAACTTCCCCTTAAGGTAGGTATCGTTTTCATTTTGTTTCTGTTCGTTTATTATTTCCAAATACTTAAAGTTGGAGTATTTAAAATATCGTTCAATATAGTAGAGAGTAGTTTGTTATTTTAAATGAGTTTATATCAGTGGGTATATTTCTAGAGAGAATTACGTAAAAAAAGTCGAGTGAAGGTCACTCCAAATATTTTTTTGCAAAAGTGTGGCTTTGTTTACCACTATCCAGGAGCGGTGCACACTATAAATCTGGCCCAGGCCGTACAATATTAAATCAAAATAGACAGATTTTATTGCAGATTATCAGAATCGATCAAATTATTTTAAATACTTACATCAGTAGTGGATAATATAACACCAACAACACCAATTCGTCGTCCATTTCTGACGATGACTGTACTTTTTTGATAAGTGCCTTGAATGGATGGTTCATCACTATCATCAATATTGGCAACAACTACCGGTGCTTTTAAAGCATTTATAAATGGTACTACCCCTTCAATGTTATCATCGAAGTCATGATTGCCCAGTGTCTAGTACAAAATATTATTATAGTACAGTTATATATAGTATAGTTATTCCCAGACTGTTACTAATGAATATATATATATATATATATATATATATATATATATATATATATATATATATATATATATATATATATATATATATATATATATATATATACTGTATATAAATAACAAGTTTATTTTTAGCTCACCGTACAAAGTACAGAAGAGCTAAAGCATTCGGTCATGTGCTTTTTGTTTGTTAAGGACATTTTTTTAACTGAGAATGCTACAGACACACGACCGAATGCTTTAGCTTCTTCGGTACTTCGTACGGCGAGCTAATAAATATAGTTTTGGGCAGGAATTTAACCCCAACTTTCACCATGTCAGTCGCGAATATTACCACGGTTATAGTAATTCTATATATAATCAAGAAAATAGTTCTACAAAAATAATAGTTACGTTTTTATTTACTAATGTTAATCATACACCACCAAATACTGTTGGCCGTGTTAAGGGGGTATTACTCTTTCGACGGCCTATTTCAGACGGTTTTCAGGAAAAATTTTTGTGGGTAAACTAAAACACTTGGAACCTTGAGCTTTTTTGCATCTTGTTTATTAATTCTTGGAGTACAAATTGTATTTTTTTTTATGTATGTGGTCCATGTCGATCCGTCTCAAAATGGCGACCATGTCCGGCGCCTCAGTCTGTGCGGCCGGAAAGGTTTTGGCACTTTCCGCTATTTGAAACATAAAATCGAGTAGGTATTATAAATCTGCATTAAATTCTACGGAAATTGAACCTCTGTCGTTGCAAAATATTGAAAATTGGATTTTTCAGAGCGCCTTAAAGTTGAAAAAAACAGGCGAAAACTGAAATTTTTGTTCAGACGGCTGCAATTTTCTCATTTTTCGATAAAATGTTTCGCCCGAGGGTCAATTTCCGTAGAATTTAATGCAAATTAATAATACCTACTCGATTTTATGTTTCAAATAGCGGAAAGTGCCAAAACCTTTCCGGCCGCACAGACTGAGGCGCCGGACATGGTCGCCATTTTGAGACGGATCGACATGGACCACATACATAAAAAAAAATACATTTTGTACTCCAAGAATTAATAAACAAGATGCAAAAATGCTCAAGGTCCCAAGAGTTTTAGTTAACCCACAAAAAAAAATTCCTGAAAACCGTCTGAAATAGGCCGTCGAAAGAGTAATACCCCCTTTTAAGTGAAATGAGCAGCCGCCATTTGATGTTAGTTTACAAAATCACACTGCAGATGAGTTAGAGCGTCAACATCAGGGTCAATAAAAATGAATACAGAAGGATGATTAAGATAATAACATACATAAGCATCTGTTGGTAGTTTGTTTAAAAAGTATTGTGTCACATTCCATCGGTAAATATTATACCAAAGAGTTCCTTGGAAGTTGTCACCAGCATTGAGAAAAATTGCATTCGGTCTTGTTTTAACAAGTTTGTGAGCTGCGTGGTATAGCCTTGAGAAACCACCTATGCAATTATTTGCAGTGCATCTGGTGGAATCCGAGGAGGTTTCTTCAAATCTAGAAATTGTGTCGTATTTATTAATATATTTATATGTATTCACACAGATCCAATTAGTAATGACGAAACGAAATTGTAAATAGTAATTAATTGCACCGTTGCAAAACAAGCGTTTTAAATCAAAGTTAGTTTTAAATGACACCACTTTGCCATCTATGAGAATCTAAATAACCCTATATTTCAAGTAAAGATATGGTTAAGAGGAATCCCCATGGTTGCTCGTCCTGTAAAGGGGGAAGCGCACGAATATCGTAGCGCCATAAGAGCCAATGCTATTTACTACTTGAAGCGTTCTAGTTGAAGCGTTCGTTGGACCCTTAAAATACTTGCTAATACATTTTTTTGAATAAAACTTTTAGAATATTCCGGTAGAAAAATAGTCAATGTATGCTTGTCTAGTTTTGAATTTTTAAATTTGTCATCTCAATAAAAACTATGGACATTTGAAAATAGGGTAAATATAGAACCATATAAAAAAAAACCTAAGCAAAATATTGAAAATCGAAAACTAGAGAGGCATAGAGCGAAGTTTTGGCTATCTGAAAAATAAAAATTTCATTAATTTTAATGTTGTAATAAAGGAGTTTTAAGGGTTCGACGAAACCTTGTTTAGCTATGTTTGCAGCGGGTATGGGGATTCCTCTTAAGTTCACGTTGACAGATTGTCAGTATATGAACAATAATAACCAATGTTGGCTGATTTGTTTAATATTGTAAGGATTATTTAAGATACTTGATATTATTGAAGATGCAGACTATTCTATCTCTATTGTTCAATAATATGATTTGCTGTGGAACAATACAATTATTGTTATGTTCCTCTCCGTGAAGCAGCACCGTGTGTGAGTCTTTCTTAAACTTAATTCAGCAATAATAATATATTGCAAAATTCAAATTTATTGTTTTTACTTTCTTTTGCAAAGTACTAAGTAAGTATTGTAATCATGAAAAATTTCAACTCGAGATTTCAACGGATATACACGTTTGACCTTCTCTGAATCGAATGTGACTATTTTCGGCATGACGTCTGTCTGTCTGTGAACGCCCTAGAGCCAAAACTATCGAACGTAAAATTATGAAACTTCAAACTTAAGACGATGAGAAACCCATGTGAAAACCGACGTTTTTCTGCGCCTTCACAAAGCCCTTATTTTTGTTAGTATCGAATTTTGAAAAAATGTTCTACGTTTGGAAAGAATGAATCTCTGAAATGATCGGATTAAATTTTTCATTTTTGGTTCCATTTTTTAAATAAAAATGTATAAATATGTCCGGTTTTTAAACAATTCTTACAGATACATGTAAGCCAAATTCAAAATTCTAATCTGATCATTTCAAAGTTTGTTATTTCATTTCACATCATTGAAAATTTCAATTTTTTTCTAATTCAAACGAACTCCCTGTGAAGGCGCAGAAAAAGTGCTTTTTCGTGTTATTTCTCTAAAATGTGTGACTATTGCAGGGCGCCTCTATCGTTTATAAAATTAACTATATTGCTAGAAGTGAATTGGCACCGCCCAGTACAATATTTTCAAAAGTATTTATACGATGAAATATGTTTCATAGACAGCATGTAGTATTTTGTTCTAATAAAATAATATACAATCGACGTACTTATGATATGATAGGAGAATTATATAAGGTGGTAAATTTGAATTTCTAGGGTCTTATTTAATAATGTGTTACACTAATTTTTTATAGGTTGAACTTAGAGGCTAGTTCATTATAAATTCCTCGCCCCTGAATATATATATATATATATATATATATATATATATATATATATATATATATATATATATATTTATTTATTTATTAAAATTCAGAGTGAACTACCCTTGGTTCAACCCTTAAAAATTGGGTTCGACAATCTATATATATATTGAATCAGATATCAGATACAAGGAACTCTTGAACGCAAGGAATTCAAAGTTGCCATTGTTATCTTCCTAGGATTACCCTCTACCCTTAAAAGGACAAAATTAGAAAAAAAAAAAAATCTGAAAGAATATTAGGCAATTCCGCTTAACGTGAAAGTGACCACAGAAATATTTTAGAGGGGGTAGGTTCATCCCTTAAAAAATTACCCCTCATATATGCATGCCGCACAACTATGTATACAAATTTGAGCTCAAGGAATTCAAATTTGCCATTCTTAACTTCCTAGGATTACTCACTATCCTTAAAAGGACAAAATTAGAAAAATTACTTAAATCTGAAGTATTATTCGGCAATTCCGCTTAACGTGAAAGTAACCAAAGAAATATTTTAGAGAGGATATTTCTTAAAGCCACCCCTCATATATGCATGCTGCAAAAAAAAAAATTGAGCTCAAAGAATTAATATATATTCCTCCAAATAATTTATACAGCGAGCCGAAGATATTGGTGCCTATGATACCTATATTTATTATATTATCATATATTTTTACTAATAATATTTTTTTGTTTATTTGTAATAGCAGGGTGCTTAGAATCCATGCATAAGAGCATGACTCACATTCGTCAACACAAGTAAATATTATTTTAAATCGCAACAATTACTACAATGTTCTATTTCAATTTTATAAAATTATGAGTTCACTTTGTATCTAGCTCTGTTAGCAGCAAGTTAGTTTCCCATTCTTTTTACATTAAAAGTTATTAATTGTGTTTGTGAATATTATCCAGTAGTTATTGCTATTTTGTTATTATTTTTTCTTGCTATAATGGGACATCGAAATAAAATTCGTCGTAAAGTATTTATTACAAAAAGACACTGTGGTGTATCAAGGAACTTGAAGCAGTTTTCCGTGAATTGTTAGGGCATTTTAATACATTTTAATATAATAAGATTTATTTCACTAAAATATTATATATATATATTACTTTCTTTATTTTATTACTCTTTCATTATCTTATTGTTGTGTGTAACAAGGATAATAACATATTAAAGTTGATCTAATATATGAAATCCAAAGTATTCCAAAAATATTTTGTTATAGCTGTGAGAATCACTGACGTGCATAATGACGTCTTTAACCAAAATATCGCTATTGAAAACATTGCTCCAGATGACGAATTAATAATGGAACAGGTAAAACAATAATATAAAACTTTTTATAAAGGACGAACCTAAATTCGACCCTGTATACATCTGCTCTACATATTCAAAACAATTATTGGTAAAATCGCAACCCTGTATGAAGTAGAAATAATAAATAATTATATAATATATATATATATATATATATATATATATATATATATATATATATATATATATATATATTTATATATATATATATATTTATATATATATATATATATATATATATATATATATATATATATATATAAATAATATATATATATATATATATATATATATATATATATATATATATATATATATATATATATATATATATATTATATAATTATTTATTATTTCTACTTCATTACAGGGTTGCGATTTTAAATAATTGAATAGACATACTGAACATTTTGGTTGCTCAATTAACAACCTGAACATAAAATCAGAAATTCGCGAAGGTTTAGAAAGTCCACAATAATATTTCACTGTCAAATGTGCAACATGGACTTCCCGGTATCATTAACTGATCCCGAAAATAAAAAAAATTACTTAAATGAGGGAGTGGTCTCTGGAATTATGGCCATTGGTGGTGGGTTTTCCAAACACAGAAGAAGTTTTGTCTTGTGTCGATGTACCATGTATGTCAAAAACATATTACCATAAAATGCACAGCAAAATCTGCAGCGGCTGGGAACAAACAGTTTTAGCTTGTATGAAAAATGCTGTAGAAAGAGAAGCAAACTACGCAAGACAAATAAATAGCGTGGATTCCAAAGGTACACCTCTAATTACAGTCGTAGCTGGTCCAAAAGGTGTTACAGAACCAATTACAGTGCATTGTCAGGTATAGCTGCAATAGTTGGTCACCAATTTCGCGAAGTACTCTATATATATTAAAATATGTGTTTTTTTTTAATAATAAATATATTTTACAGTATTGAATATATAATTCTTTTTTCTGAAACTGAAAAAAGAACGTTCCAATAATTAATATATTGTATGAGCTTTCTTGTTTGTATATTTTAGAACGATATCGTTATTTGTATATGTAGAATAATAATGCATAGTTGTGTAAAAATCAGATACGAAGCATACGGAGAGTGAATTTAATTCTGAGTGTACTTTGTGCTCCCACTCCGTTGAGTTACCCACTACGTCACACAATTAGCACCGCCCAACAAGCTACACGTGCTATACTGCCCTAACACCCGACCCGTCCCTCACGTGCATGCAAGACGGGTTGCATTTAAATAATATTTTGAACCAAAGCTATAAAGCAAAACTACTTCTACATTATAAATATTTCTATATAAATATCAATAAGAATTGGTATTTCTCAAAAAGTATCGATATTTATCATTACTCATATACATGAATAGCGATATTCATCGATAAGTGTCGATAATTTACGATATGTATCGATTACTTATCGTTATTTATCGATATATCGGTAATTATCGATAATTATCAAATTATATTATATCACATATATAATAACCCAGAAATGTTTGTATGTGAGTGAGTGAGTGTGTATGTGTAGAACGCTTTTTTTGTAAAAATGCAGATTGGCATAGACGGGGATCGAACTCACGACCTCCAGGGTAAGAGGCGAGAGTCTTAGCCACTATACCATGGCGACAGATAAGAATTTTATATATAATATCAAATAGTTTGTACTGAAATAATAGACTACACAACAGCAATGAATAAATTTCTAATCAAGTAATCTGCTCTACGTAAAAATAAAAGGTTATACGTCAGAATAATTCAAATGTCAATTTTAAATATATTCCGAATCTTCAAAATGCAATCGAGTTGTGTACATTATGCCATTGTGTTTTAGCATAGGATCCATTATTACTTTTAAACTGCCGGGGCACTGCAATACTAAAGAATCTAGCCTGATTATTTGATTCAAAAATAATAACGAATCAAAAGTCAAATCATTGAAAGTGTTGTGTAAAAAGGTTTGTAATACACATATTTTTTGAATAATCGATTCAATTAGTAAACAGAATCCGTAAGTAAATTTATATTCCCGATTTTTGTGTAATAATACACGCATGGATTTATTAAATCAACGTAAATATCTTGATTATTTTTATGTATTAATACAGAATTTGTTATTTATTTCTGCAAATAAATACTGTCCGCCAGTTGTACAACTATTTTTGACGTTGCATCGTCATTCAGAAATTCGGATAACACAATTAACACCTTTTTATACATGTTGACAAATATCGTAAATTCAAACTATAAACTTCGGCCAAGTGTATGAAGTATGAAGTGCCATCAAGTAGTACTTCAAAGTTACCGCGCATTTTCCGACTTTGTTATCAGAATGAATTGTTTCAATTGCAAACATTTATTCAAATAATGATTATTAACAATTTTAATTAACTGTCCAAATTTCAAAATCTTTAATTATTTTATTATATTCTATAATTCATAAGCATTTAAAACTCAATAAAAACATGCATCAAATTATTAAATAATATAAAATGTGCATTGTACAATATATTTAACTCCAAATAGATGCAGTAAATAAATTTATGAATTAAATTATAAATTAAATAATAAACAAAATCTTGAAGAGTTAATTCAAACATATTTTGGCTGGAAAAATATATAAAATTATGAATATTTAATTATTTTTAGGTTTGTTACCGTGTAAGGGTAATCCCTTATTTTTATATTGTAACTATGATTTACAAGAAAATTACAAGATAATTCTCCATCCGTCAAAACTGACCTATATTCTGTGTACTATATGGACACACGGTGCCCACGGGTGACCCTAGTATATATATATTGTAACGAAAAGGCAAATTTTTGTTTGCTGAATAAATACAGAAAATCAGTAGTGGGCTCTAGTGGTAATTTTGGGTACCTGTCGAATACTAATTACATAGTGCTATCGTTCAAACTTGTATATCCCTCTTTTGTCTTCGAGCGTTGAAACGATTCACACGTGTCAGCAGTGCCTTTAAATATTTCGTTCACTCGTTGATTTAGTGAAAAGGAATTTGTATAATTCAAAAAGTGTTTTGTCGTCATGAGATAAGTACAATATTATTCTATATATATATCTATACTAGGGTCACCCGTGGGCACCATGTGCCCATATGCTATACAGAACATAAGTCAGTTTTGACTGATGGCGAATTTTCATGTAATTTAATAATAATAACACGGTATTTCTTCATTTTGTATCGTTTGACTATAATAGTAATACAAATTTCCACATCGCAAATAATAATAAAGAAAAAATCGAGTTCTTTCTTTGAACGCTATTTTGTTCTTAGATCACTATGCTGAGATTAACTAATCGATCGCTTATCATGCACTGTGTAACATCCGATAAATTTAAACTAAATTTTGTTTAACTTTGATTTTAACCTTGTATGGTGCATATGTGTTCTATCATTTAGACAGTTTCTATGATTGTATATAAAAAACAGGATTATAAATTTACTTACGATTGCTGTTTATTATTTGAATCAATTATTCAAATAATATGTATTACAAATCCTTTTTACACAACATTTTTAATGATTTGACATTTGATTCATTATTGTTTTTGAATTAAATAATCAGGCTAGATTCTGAATTTTGCAGTATTAATCTGATGCAGTGTCACAACGGCAGTTTTAAAAGTGATGATAATTAGTTGTATGCTAAAATACAATGGATTGTGCCATCAAAAATAAAAGAATAAAATTGCCAACCAAACATGTTTCTAAATATGTTTGAATTATCTCTTCAACATTTTATTTCTCTAATAATCAGAATTATAAATTTACTTCCTTGCAGTTGTTATAATTTGACGAACTATAGAATCTTACCGCAACTCATATTTTCAAAAATCACTGCTTCTTGTCCATTTTGAAGTGAAAAATATTAACTATGAATTAAAATAAATGTACAGAAACACGTAATTGCTAAAAATATATGCTAATTAGGCAATAATATGCACTTATTTCATATTATATACTTAAAAATTGAAATTATAACATGCTACTCCCCTTAAACTTAAGATTAAACTTTGAATTGAAGATTTATCACAAAAACTTTTTTGACTGATTTCATTCTGACGTTTGATTCGTTTTTGTCTATTTCAAAGCAGACTGAGCTTCAGAATCGTAGTGATTGTTTTATTTCAGTATAAACTATTTGATTATTTTTTATGCAATTATTAACAGTCGCCATGGTGCAGTGGCTAAGTGTCATGCCTTTCACCCTGGAGGTCGTGAGTTCGATCCCCGTCTATGCCAATCTGCATTTTTACAAAAAAGCGTTCTACACAAACTCACTCACATACACACTCACATACAAACATTTCTGGGTTATTATATTAATGATATTTGGTCGTATTTTGAGTGGCTTTACTGACAGCACGTTTTCGTTCAGTACGAGGTCACGAGCTACGTACTTCAATGGTATTCTTTATTTTTTGATTTGATTTTGTGATATTGTGTGATTTATATTTTGGTAGCGCTGTATGCGTGATTTATTGGTTTTGCAGTATCTTTAAATTTGAGTTTAATATCGTACTTATTATATTTTTGGTACCGTTGATTACGGCTTTATTGAGTTTGAGATTTATCATCGTTTCTTGCTTCGCTGTTATTTTATTATCTATTTCTTTTCTATTGAGTACCTGTATCGTACCTTATATTGTGATAATCGTACAATATGTGTTTGATTTAGTTGATTATTAATTTAGAGTTCAGTACAACATAGAATAGTTCAGTATCTTCGATTTAGAATGCAGTTTAGCAATTCTAGAGTCATTTTAGTATACAATCAATTATATATTCTGAGAGCTAGTACGCTGTACATTTTATCGGTGTTCGTTCATTCCCTTCATTATGATGCTGTTCGTTTTTATGAGGATCGACTAGAACTTTCTGTTTTAAACCTGCAACGCACCGACAGCAGAACAAAGAAAGAAACAGCAGCCACTCTGTATGACCTAATCCTGGTTCTCGTATATTGTATTTGAATTTGGTATCTTTATTCAGTTAATATTTAGCTTTGTTTTACATATTGAAATTAATTTAGTTTATTTGAGATTACCGTTGTATCTCTTAATTTAGATTGTTTGATTAAAAATTAATTTTGATATAAATAAGTTCCTCAACATATATTTGATTTAATTTAACTTATTTGATTCAGAATTTATTGTTGACTTAATTTCAGTTGCTTAATAACAGTGTTCGTTATATATACTTTGATGTTTCTTAAATTTGATTATTGAAATACCGATTTATTACTTTATTTATATGATTTGTTTTTATTTAATTTAAATTCTTTGGCTTACTTTAGTTTTTAGCTCGTCGTACAGTAAGTACAAAAGAGCTATAGTGATTGGTCGTGCGTCTGTAACATGCTCGGATCGAAAAAAAATCTTAACAAAAAGTTCTTGTATTTTCGCCCTGAATCCAAAAATATATATAACTCATATACTTGGATGTATGTATCTCGCTCGGTCGGTCGGTCGTAAGACCTGAGTTTGTTACCGCAACTCGTCTGAAGGTACCAGGCCGATTTTAATGAAATTTGGTATACATATAATTTCCATGCCCGTGATGTTCCCGTCACATTTTAAATCCATTCGTCAGTACAGGGCCGGCGTTATAGGCCCCCAAAATTTGGAACCCTCCTAAATACTGCTCTTAGTCAACTTTTAAAATTTTTAGAATTTTCTACTTAAAATTCTAAGATATTTTATGTGATTAAACTTTTTTCAAATTGGGAGCCCATAGGCTTAAAAAAAATAATATAAATATATATTGACGTTTATCAGACATTGATGTTAGTGAAATGAAAAAGTTATGTCTATTTGACAGTAATTTGTTTGGTTATATTTTTTAATGTATAAACCATTTGCTTCTGTGTTTTAATTAATAAATTTAGGAAATGTTCATCAAATAATTATAATATCCTTGGCAAATCACGAAACGAACGATATTCACGTTACCCATGTGGATGTGTGCAATTTTAAATGTGGGGTTTTTGGAAATTAAAACTGTTATGGTACAGGAATAAATAAATGTCGGGATCATAATTGGTTAGATTGGTTCAATGGGCAATGTGAGTATAATATCGATGATTTAGAATTATATACGTAAACATAGAAATTTATTAATTTCATATTAAATGCCGATGAAATATCTTAACAACAATAAATTTTGTACTATAATAATTGCTATCGCTTTTAGTTTTGTATTTATTGATGTGACCGCGCTCGCCGGAAC
The DNA here is from genome assembly GCA_933228885.1 of Leistus spinibarbis. NCBI lineage: Eukaryota > Metazoa > Arthropoda > Insecta > Coleoptera > Carabidae > Leistus > Leistus spinibarbis. The sequence continues at coordinate 4,521,497 of OW121810.1, read as the reverse complement.
GGCGATCTGATAGCACTGGCGCTAGCGCCAGTGCTTGTTTGAAAACATTTTTCAAACAAAAGTTGTGCGAAATAATAATATCTTTCATTATGAACATAACTATTTTTGCCGTAAGTGTAGCCGCTCTAGTGATATTGGAGATAGAACAAAAAATGTATTGAGTAAACATGCACTACCGGTTTGAATATTCTTTTCAAAAATAAGAGGTGCACATCTAGGGCATATACAAGTCTTAAGTTTGAAGTCTCATAATTTTTCATTCTTTAAAATTATATAAATAAGAAAAATCGATTCCTTGAAGCCGTCACAGTGCTGTTACCCCTTAATGTCACCTGCCGTGTTTGTAAAATATTTCCGAACATCACTAGTATCTTTACGTTTTACTATTATAATAATAAAAATTACATGAATACAATAACTGGACATAATAAACCATGCGAAGACAGTTTAGTTATCAGTTCGGGTATTCCTCGTATTCCGTGCGCGTAGACATTAAAATGCACATCCGTTAAACTGTTATTAATCTAAGTAAAACGGAAATAGTTAAATAATCTGCGATTACGAATTATCATAATCGTAATCATTTCATCACTAATAATTATGTTTATATACTCAATCACTTTAACAAACGATTTATCATTAATATAATAACCCAGAAATGTTTGTATGTGTGTATGTGAGTGTGTATGTAAGTGAGTTTGTGTAGAACGCTTTTTTTGTAAAAATGCAGATTGGCATAGACGGGGATCGAACTCACGACCTCCAGGGTGAAAGGCTTGACACTTAGCCACTGCACCATGGCGACTGTTAATAATGTTATAAACAAGAACTGGCGCTAGCGCCAGTGCTATCAGCTCGCCGTTCCGGCGAGCGCGGTCACATCAATAAATATAAAACTAAAAGAGATAGCAATTATTATAGTACAAAATTTATTGTTGTTATGATATTTCATCGGCATTTAATATGAAATTAATAAATTTCTAAGTTTACGTATATAATTCTTAATCATCGACATTATACTCACTCACATAGCCCATTGAACCAATCTAACCAATTATGATCCCGACATTTATTTATTCCTGTACCATAACAGTTTTAATTTCCAAAAACCCCACATTTAAAATTGCACACATCCACATGGGTAACGTTAATATCGTTCGTTTCGTGATTTGCCAAGGATATTGATAATTATTTGATGAACATTTCCTAATTTTATTAATTAAAACACAGAAGCAAATGGTTTATACATTGGAAAATATAACCAAACAAATTACTGTCACATAAATTTAACTTCTTCATTTTACTAACAGATGGCGATCGATGTCTGATATACTTCAAAATATATTTATATTATTTTTTTTAAGCCTATGGGCTCACAATTTGAAAAAACTTTAATCACATAAAATATCTTAGAATGTTGAGTAGAAAATTCTAAAATTTTTATAAGTTGACTAAGGGCAGTATTTAGGGGGGTTCCAAATTTTGGGGGCCTATAACGCCGGTCCTGTACAGACGATTGGATTTAAAATGCGACGGGAACATCACGGGCATGGAAATTATATGTATACCAAATTTCATCAAAATCGGTCCGGTACCTTCAGACGAGTTACGGTCACAAACTCAGGTCTTACGACGGACCGACCGAGCGAGCGAGCGAGATACATACATCCAAGTATATGAGTTATATATATTTTTGGATTCAGGGCGAAAATACAAGAACTTTTTGTTAAGATTTTTTTTCGATCCGAGCATGTTACAGACACACGACCAATCACTATAGCTCTTTTGTACTTACTGTACGACGAGCTAAAAATAATCAAATAGTTTATACTGAAATAAAACAATCACTACTCTACTGAAGGCTCAGTCTGCTTTGAAATAGACAAAAACGAATCAAACGTCAGAATGAAATCAGTCAAAAAAGTGTTTGTGAATCTTCAATTAAATAGATTTGAAGTTTATTTAGTGTGTTGTGTACTTTACACAGAGTGACATCTTCTATATTATATTGATATTGTATGTCAATGACTACTAATTTGAAGTTTGTGAGTCGCTATTAAGCATTTATGTTTAAATGACCGACCAAAGAACAAATATAAATAAAAGTGCTACCACGTGAGTGTCAAGAACAGTATTTCAACGTACGAATTACGGAAACATTGTTTGAAGTTTAATCTTAAGTTTAAGGGGAGTAGCATGTAATAATTTCAATTTTCAAGTATATAATATGAAATATGTGCATATTATTGCCTAATTAGCTTATATTTTTAGCAAATACGTGTTTCCGTACATATATTTTAATTCATAGTTAATATTTTCACTTCAAAATGGCCAAGAAGCATTGATTTTTATAAATATGAGTTGCGGTAAGATTTTATAGTTCGTCAAATTATAATACCTACAAGAAAGTAAATTTATAATTCTGATTATGAGAGAAATAAAATGTTGAAGAGATAATTCAAACATATTTAGAAACATGTTTGGTTGGCAATTTTATTCTTTTATTTTTGATGGCACAATCCATTGTATTTTAGCATATAACTAATTATTATCACTTTTAAAACTGCAGTTTAATACTGCAAAATTCAGAATCTAGCCTGATTATTTAATTCAAAAACAATAATGAATCAAATGTCAAATCATTAAAAATGTTGTGTAAAAAGGATTTGTAATACATATTATTAGAATAATCGATTCAAATAATAAACAGCAATCGTAAGTAAATTTATAATCCTGTTTTTTATATACAATCATAGAAACTGTCTAAATGATACAACACATATGCACCATACAAGGTTAAAATCAAAGTTAAACAAAATTTAGTTTAAATTTATCGGATGTTACACAGTGCATGATAAGCGATCGATTAGTTAATCTCAGCATAGTGATCTAAGAACAAAATAGCGTTCAAAGAAAGAACTCGATTTTTTCTTTATTATTATTTGCGATGTGGAAATTTGTATTACTATTATAGTCAAACGATACCGTGTTATTATTATTAAATTACATGAAAATTCGCCATCAGTCAAAACTGACCTATGTTCTGTGTACCATATGGGCACATGGTGCCCACGGGTGACCCTAGTTACTATTACAGTCAAACGATACAAAATGAAGAAAAACCGTGTTATTATTATTAAATTACATGAAAATTCGTCATCAGTCAAAACTGACCTATGTTCTGCATACCATATGGGCACATGGTGCCCACGGGTGACCCTAGTTATTAATAATTTAGTTAAAATATGAGATAAAAATGGGAATTTACTTGTTTTCGCAATGGGAAAATAAGAATCGTATTTTAATATTGGTGGGAGATTTTAGTTCAACCAACTACCAATACACAGGAATAGATAATTATAACGATTAATCACACTTAACTGACCTTGCATGAAAATCATTTAGATGTAAGACAGATAGTTCAAACAATGAACTACTAACACAAACTGCATTACGAACACAAAAACTGGTACATATAATTATGAAGATAAATTTAAACCACATGTTAACACTTTTGAATACAGAATAATACTATTCGTAAATACAAATTTTGTATGCGAATCACTAATGACATGCCATGTGATATTTAATTATGAATTAAATATGATATACGGTGCTAAGATACTTATTACATAAAGTAGAAACTAGTTTTATTCCATTAGGTCGCAGCACACACGAAAACAGATCATTGTTTGTTTTAATTATCAGTTATTTTCAAGTTATAACGTGTTGTATCTCTAGAAATAATTACATTTACGCGTATTCTTTATATTATGCTTACTTACAGTTCCTGACATCAGTGATCCCCGATGTCAGTACCGTACAAATGCGCAATCTAGGTCCCTTGGTGAACCATGACTTATATTTGGTATATAGAACAGAAATTTAGTATTTGTATTATCATTATGACTAAGATATAGGATAAAACACGTGTTTACCAATGTCGTCGTTTATAGAACATCAATGTTTTCACTTTCTTTTCCGAAGTAATAAGTATGTATAGGAATTTCCAAAACCAGATTCGGTACGTACAACACACCGTTGCATTCAGTTCGCTTTATGAGTAATACAGGTGTATATGCGATGCGAACAGCGGTTTTTAATTATTATGCCCTTTTGGTTAACAATTTGAAAAAATGTTATAGATATAAAAAATCTTACTTCTTTTTTGTAATTACTTTGATAAAAATAAATTACTGAATATTTTAAAATTAAAAATTATAATATTTAATTATTATTTTCGGACTTAGGGTTAACAATATGAAAAACAAGATTTGGTACGCGTAAAACGCACCAACGCGCAGAGCTCGCCCTTAGGTAAAATATGCGTTGCGAACAGTGGTTTTTAATTATTATGTCCTTTTGGTTAACAATTTGAAAATATGTTATAGGTGTAAAAAGTCTTACATTTAATTTTAGATTATATTGATAAAAAAAATAATTAGTTCATACTTTAAAATTCAAAATTATAATATTTAATAATTTTTTTCGGGCTTTGGATTAACAAAATGAAAAAATCTTATAGATATAAAATATCTTAGAATTTTTAGTAAAATTTTTAAGTGTATTAATTATTTTTATAAGGGCAGTATTAAGGGGGGCTCTAAATTTTGGGGCCCTATAACTCGGGAAGTATACGGGCGATTGGATTTATACTGCGAGCGGATTCAAATGGGATGCCAAATAATATGTGTACCAAATTTAGATTATATTGATAAATAAATAATTTAGTGCATATTTTAAAATTCAATATTATAATATTTAATAATTTTTTTCGGGCTTTGGGTTAACAAAATGAAAAAATCTTGTAGACAAAAAATATCTTAGAATTTTTAGTAAAATTTTTAAGTGTTTCAATTATTTTTATAAGGGCAGTATTAAGGGGGGCTCCAAATTTTGGGGCCCTATAACTCGGGAAGTATACGGGCGATTGGATTTAAACTGCGAGCGGATTCAAATGGGATGCCAAATAATATGTGTACCAACTTTGGAGTGAAACGCTCCGGTACCTTCAGAGGAGTAGAGGGCACAAATTTGGTCTTACAAGCGAGCGAGCGACGACTAACATCCAAGTATATAAGTTATATACATTTTCGGAATCAGGGCGACGAGACGAACACTTTTTCTTAATGAAATTTTTTGATCCGAGAATGCTACAGACACACGACCGAATGCTTTAGCCTCTTTGGTACTACGTACGGCGAGCTAAAAATTGTGGATATAAAATATCTTACGAATTTTGAGTAGAATTTTTGGCTGTTTTAATTATTTTTATATGGGCGGTATTAAGGCGGGCATCAAATTTTGGGATTTTAATGGAAATATCCAGGTTGAGGGTCCCTGAGTCCATTTTCACTATTTTCTGAATGTCTGTGAGTTACACCCCAACTCAGGGGGTTCAAATAAAGGGACTATTGGAACGTAGATCGTCGAATTCTACTCCATAAGAACCCTGATAACGCTAATTTTACTGTAATACCTGCCGAGTTACAGGGGGTTGAAAATGTTGATTTTTAAGCAAAAAACACTGATTTTTCATAGGTTTTAAGCAAATTACTCAAAGAAGATCACATTCTCGAAAATGTTTGTCAAAACAAAAATGTTGGCTTATAAAATTACAAAAATAATTCAAGAAATAAAAATTTGTTTAGGCTTATCGTTGCAGATATACAGTTAATGTTAGGTGCATTTGAACTCTTCAAATAGTCATAACTCTAGTTTAAAAATACTTTTCAATATGTACCTTGAACTAAATTAAAATAATTACAATACCTTAAAATTTTTGTTATCTGCAAAATCAAAAATGATACAAAAACATAAAGGCAACATTTTAATTGTTTACACAAAATAGTGCCCGTCTTATGGTTCCAGTAAAATAAGTTTTGTTTTTTGTAAGTCCTAACTATTATTACGTTCAAAATTTTAACCATTATGAATGTATTATATGAAAGATTTTACATTTATTGTATCTTGAATTTTTTTGAAAATGAATGTTTTTGGCTTTAAGAGGAATCCCTATGGTTGGCCGTCCTTACAGGTCGGTGTAAAGGGGGAAGCGCACGAATATCGTAGCGCCATAAGAGCCAATGCTATTTACTACTCAGTTGAAACGTTCGTTTGACCCTTAAAATACTTGCTAATACAATTTTTTGAATAAAACTTTTAGAATATTCCGGTAGATAAATAGTCAATGTATCCTTGTCTAGTTTAAATTTTTTAAATTTGTCATCTCAATAAAAACTATGGACCTAGAGCTAGAGCGAAGTATTGGCTATCTGAAAAAAGAAATTCATTCATTTTAATGTTGTAATAAAGGAGTTTTAAGGGTTCGACGAAACCTTGTTTAGCTATGTTTGCAGCGGCTATGGGAATTCCTCTTAAGAGGAATCCCCATGGTTGCTCGTCCTTACAGGTCGGTGTAAAGGGGGAAGCGCACGAATATCGTAGCGCCATAAGAGCCAATGCTATTTACTACTTGAAGCGTTCTAGTTGGAGCGTTCGTTTGACCCTTAAAATACTTGCTAATACATTTTTTTTAATAAAACTTTTAGAATATTCCGGTAGAAAAATAGTCAATGTATGCCTGTCTAGTTTTGAATTTTTAAATTTGTCATCTCAATAAAAACTATGGACATTTGAAAATAGGGTAAATATAGAACAATATAAAAAAAAAAATCTAAGCAAAATATTGAAAATCGAAAACTAGAGAGGCATAGAGCGAAGTTTTGGCTATCTGAAAAATAAAAATTTCATTCATTTTAATGTTGTAATAAAGGAGTTTTAAGGGTTCGACGAAACCTTGTTTAGCTATGTTTGCAGCGGGTATGGGGATTCCTCTTAAGGTTATATAACTTAGCAGGGAAACATATTCAGTGAATGTTACTATGATAGTAAACTAAGAAAAATGTTTCTTTTTAAATTTTGTAGATAAAGATAATAGCTTACAAAATATAATTGTTTGAAGTTAACACTTAAAGTTCTTATTAATTGCCGCATTTAAGATGAATATAGAAAAACTGACAACCTCTGCCCTGTATTAACCTAACTGACTATAATGAGGATTAAAATATCTTCAAAATGCAGTTATTGGGTGATTTTTAGCGTTAATTGCAAAGGAGATATGAGCAAAGTAAAGAGCGCGCCTCTTATTACCAAATTACGATATTGTTCGTTTGACGGAAAAATCTTACAATATTTTCAATTATAAAGGGATTATCAAAAATAAAATATTTTTTGATATTCACGCACATTTCTTTAGTTGTTGGACATCGCATGCATGTATTTATTTTTGTGTAGATATGTTATGCTAATTTTTCCATTGTACCTAAGAGTGCAATAGCGAATTTGAAAATTCTGACTTCAGATTCGTAATTAGCGACCTCAAAAACATGCACGCCTCTTAATTGTTGGCTGTACTTCTAAATTATACAACATTTAAATGGACAATAATTTAACGATTACAGTGAAGAAGAAAAATAGCAATATCTTCAATTAACTTTTTTAACAAGACATATTTAAACTATATAAATGAATATAATTAATAGATCTTGCTGTTGGCACTTGTTGAAACATTTTTAATAAAATTTGCAATAAAAACACTCGTTAAGTTTCAAAGAATTTGTTTATTGTTAATACGTATTTCGGCTTCTTAGGCCTAAGAAGCCGAAATACGTATTAACAATAAACAAATTCTTTGAAACTTAACGAGTGTTTTTATTGCAAATTTTATATAAATGAAAATTAAATTGCTTTAAATAAATTAACAATATACAAAATGTCAACATTTTTATGTTTTGAGTTGCCCTATAAAAATGTCGATAGTTAGTAGACATAACATATCTTAGATTTTTTTGTAGAATTTTTCTATATTTAAAAAAAATATCTAAGAGCAGCATTAAAGAGATTTCTAAATTTCGGGGCCCTATTACCCGTACACACAATTGTTTTTAAAATGCGACGGGAACCCAATCAAATTTTATGTATACCAAATTTCAGTAATCGGCCCGTTGTGGTCACAAAGTCAGATCTAACCACCGACCGAGCGAGCAAGCGAGATACATACATCCAAGTATAATAATGAATTATATATATTTTTGAATTCAAGGCGACGAGCCAAAAACTTTTTGTTAAGGAAACTTTTTGATCCGAGCATGCTACAGACACACGACCGAAGACTATAACTGTGTCTTGTACGTACGATCAGGGCCACAGAGGGAAATTTCGGACACCGGGGTTTTAATTTTTACAGAATGTAACAATTAAATTTATGGAAACTGTATTTATGAACGCGTAAGAAATATGTTTAATATTGTTGGTATTATTCAGTTTTATAAAAATGTTCATCATTATCATTATATCGATGTAGAATGGACTGTATATGATATGAGCACATCGTGCCTACGGCTTAACCCAATATTCCATAATCGCTTAATAATTACATTATACAAAGCGGTTTTTTGCAAAAGTAGTTTTTGCCAGAATAGACGTAATTATAATTAATTGTATGTTTTTATGAAAAATGTTGAGAAAAACAATATTAATAAAGAATAGTAACTGCCTTGAACTAACTTGCTGGAATAACTTATACATTTTTGTAATTTGTTAGGATATTACATTTTACTTATCATTAATATAATAACCCAGAAATGTTTGTATGTGTGTATGTGAGTAAGTGAGTGAGTGTGTGTAGAACGCTTTTTTGTAAAAATGCAGATTGGCATAGACGGGGATCGAACTCACGACCTCCAGGGTGAAATGCATGACACTTAGCCACTGCACCATGGCGACTGTTAATAATGTTATAAAAAATAATCAAATAGTTTATACTGAAATAAAACAATCACTACGATTCTGAAGTTCAGGCTGCTTTGAAATAGACAAAAACGAATCAAACGTCAGAATGAAATGTCAATATTGGTTTTTGTGTGATAAATCTTCAATTCAAAGTTTAATCTTAAGTTTAAGGGGAGTAGCATGTTATAATTTCAATTTTTAAGTATATAATATGAAATAAGTGCATATTATTGCTTCAAAATGGCCAAGAAGCAGTGATTTTTGAAAATATGAGTTGCGGTAAGATTTTATAGTTCGTCAAATTATAATAACTGCAAGTAAGTAAATTTATAATTCTGATTATTAGAGAAATAAAATGTTGAAGAGATAATTCAAACATATTTAGAAACATGTTTGGTTGGCAATTTTATTCTTTTATTTTTGATGGCACAATCCATTGTATTTTAGCATATAACTAATTATCATCACTTTTAAAACTGCCGTTGTGACACTGCATCAGTTTAATACTGCAAAATTCAGAATCTAGCCTGATTATTTAATTCAAAAACAATAATGAATCAAATGTCAAATCATTAAAAATGTTGTGTAAAAAGGATTTGTAATACATATTATTTGAATAATCGATTCAAATAATAAACAGCAATCGTAAGTAAATTTAAAATCCTGTTTTTTATATACAATCATAGAAACTGTCTAAATGATACAACACATATGCACCATACAAGGTTAAAATGAAAATTAAACAAAATTTTGTTTAAATTTATTGGATTTTACACAGTGCATGATAAGCGATCGATTAGTTAATCTCAGCATAGTGATCTAAGAACAAAATAGCGTTCAAAGAAAGAACTCAATTTTTTCTTTATTATTATTTGCGATGTGGAAATTTGTATTACTATTATAGTCAAACGATACGAAATGAAGAAAAACCGTGTTATTATTATTGAATTACATGAAAATTCGCCATCAGTCAAAACTGACCTATATTCTGTATACCATATGGGCACATGGTGCCCACGGGTGACCCTAGTAATATAGAATTGTTAATATTAAATGTCCATTGTAAATATTTAACCAGCTAACAGAAACGGCAATAAAAGAAAAAGAAAACAAAAAATTAAATGTGTGAAAGATTTCGTAGAAGTCAATAAAAATTGTGATTGGTTTTATCAAATACAGGGGCAACAATATGTACGAAATTGACAAGAATGTATTTTTGCGATATATGTTAATAATAATAATAATAATCATTATTATTCTACAGGACCTACGGTCCCAATTACAGAATAATATTACAATATAATAACACAATATTTAATAATGAAGTAACAAAAGTTGAAAAATATAAAAATAATAATAATAATGAAGTAGCAGAAATAAAAAAATATATAAAAAAATAAGAAGACACATGAATAATGTAAATTTTTTTAAATGAAAACAATTCAACTAAAAACGTAATGGGTATCTGCAAAATCAAGATTTGTATCATATATGTTATAGATACGGCACATTTCGTTGATAGGCGAATAAAAATGACGATTGGTTCGTGAAAACTCACAATAAAATGTTTTAGAGCAACGAGTATTACATGGATGAACATAGAAGTATAACCAATTAATAAGTTGCTCATCATTTATATAGTTGTTGATAATTTTATAAAGAAACAGAAGCTGACACTTATTTCGTCTATTCAACAATGGCTCAAGCTCAAATTCCTCTAACAATGCATTATAGTCAGAATTTTTTTTGCACGTTATCAATTAAATTAATATGATATTGTTGAAAGGGATTCCAAATAACAGCACCATATTCAAGTTTGCTACGAACCAGGGAGTAAAATAAAACTTTGAGGCAGGATTACTTACGGAAATAATTAGTAGATCTCATAAAACAAGATTTGGTACGCGTAAAACGCACCAACGCGTAGAGCTCGCCCTTAGGAAAAATATGCGTTGCGAGCAGTGGTTTTTAATTATTATGGCCTTTTGGTTAACAAATTGAAAATATGTTATAGGTGTAAAAAGTCTTACATTTAATTTTAGATTATATTGATAAAAACAAATTTTAGTTCATTTTTTTTTTTAGTTCATACTTTAAAATTCAAAATTATAATATTTAATAATTTTTTTCGGGCTTTGGATTAACAAAATGAAAAAATCTTGTAGAAATAAAATATCTTAGAATTTTTAGTAGAATTTTTAAGTGTATTAATTATTTTTATAAGGGCAGTATTAAGGGGGGCTCTAAATTTTGGGGCCCTATAACTCGGGAAGTATACGGGCGATTGGATTTATACTGCGAGCGGATTCAAATGGGATGCCAAATAATATGTGTACCAAATTTAGATTATATTGATAAAAAAATAATTTAGTGCATACTTTAAAATTCAAAATTATAATATTTAATAATTTTTTTCGGGCTTTGGATTAACAAAATGAAAAAATCTTGTAGAAATAAAATATCTTAGAATTTTTAGTAGAATTTTTAAGTGTTTCAATTATTTTTATAAGGGCAGTATTAAGGGGGGCTTTAAATTTTGGGGGCCTATAACTCGGGAAGTATACGGGCGATTGGATTTATACTGCGAGCGGATTCAAATGGGATGCCAAACAATATGTGTACCAAATTTGGAGTGAATCGCTCCGGTACCTTCAGAGGAGTAGAGGGCACAAATTTGGTCTTACGAGCGACGACTAACATCCAAGTATATAAGTTATATACATATTCGGAATCAGGGCGACGAGACGAACACTTTTTCTTAATGAAATTTTTTTGATCAGAGAATGCTACAGACACACGACCGAATGCTTTAGCCTCTTCGGTACTACGTACGGCGAGCTAAAAAGCACTGCTCGCAACGCATATTTTACCTAAGGGCGAGCTCTGCGCGTTGGTGCGTTTTACGCGTACCAAATCTTGTTTTAATGATCATTCATAATTCCTGAACATATTTCTACAGTTTTTGATTATATATAGCTAATTATTGATATTCTACACAAAATGAAACACAATTGAGGTCTTAATACTACGTATTAAGTGAAATAAAAATCTAGGGGATTTTTAGTTTTTTATATTGGCAACAAAAATTGTATGCTGAAAAAACTGTGGATAACTTCACCGACATACAATTTCACTATGAGTAACGGTTACTTTAACAATTTTCTCTCTTAATTTAAATTATTATTTTTGGACAATATTTGAGTGTGTTTGTATTAATTCATTAATTTTTAATTATCAGAAACATTAGAAGACGTCATTCAACAGTTGAATGATTCGCTAGTCATGAATGGTAAATTTATTATATTCATATTAACTTAAAATTGAACCACAAATGTGAAGGCGACGAAAAAGTGAAGCCAAATTAAGCCTGTTCGCGTTGACTTTCATTTCTTATGGGATTTAACAAAACATGTTTTCTACGATCTTAATAGATAAGTATGACTTAATTTGTAATAGTTTGAACTATAGATTCATGTATTTAAATTGGCACGACCATAACTAATTAATTTGCAATTAAATAATAGCAATATTATTTGCCAAATTGTTCTTATATATTTGTTAAAATATGTAATATTTTTTATTCATTTGTTGTCAAAATAATATATTTAAAATTACCGCAGCGAACGATAAAAAAAACAACATTTTACACACACAGAAATAAAAAACAGTTTATGATAAAATATCTATCTTCTTTAATTTTTGGTTCATGAACGAGGGTTTATCAACTTCGCTTCATCTACATACTCTAACAATATTCAAGACAGATTGCCTTGTGAATGAATTCTCGTCACTAACAGTATATGTTTCTTTTTTTAATTTAACGGAAATTAATGATTGGCTTGCACCCGTCTTTCTTATACGTAGTATACTATGTTTAATATTATGTAAATTATTATAGACTGTCTAAAGATTTTTTTTTTATGAATTTAGTGGAATTATATGACAATATATAAATATTGCACTCGACAATCTTATACGTAGTTTAAGATTACAAATTTTATGTAAATTTAATATTGAATACCAGTTATCTGCGCCTGTCAATATTTTGACAGGAAAACAAAATAGACATTTCAGAGTATTCCTGTAGAACCGCTGCACTTATGTCAAAAATAGTAATGTTCATAATGAAAGATATTAATATTTCGCACAACTTTTGTTTGAAAAGTTTCTTCATAAATTGTACCAGTTATGAGATAACTGCTACGAAAAAACTCAAATATCTTATTTACGTTGCCATAGTTATACCTACACTTGTGACAAATTTTATTTTTAAATCGGATCAACCATGAGTTACAGCATTTGTTTCTTGTTAATTGAAAACAAGCAAAGCATTACATTGACAGTTATCACAGTTATAGTAATTTAATTTGAATTTTCATTTTATATTGGTCAGCAAAAGATTTTGTTATCACTTAATAATAATAATAATTATCTGCGCCTGTTTTTGCCAGGAATACAAAATAGACATTTCAGAGTATTCCTGTAGAGTATTGGTTAGTTTGATCCTTTGTTTGAGATTATATATATATATATATATATATATATATATATATATATATATATATATATATATATGTAGACAGTTTGGGATATATATGTATATTAATATCTATCTATTGAAAACTACGTAAAAGAAAGTTGGGTACATGCCACTCCATATATTTTTAATATTAAAAATTATAATATTTAGTAATATTTTTCTTTCGGATTTTGGTTAAACAATATGAAAAATTCATGTAGACATTAAATATGTTTAATCAAATTTTTGATGTTTTAATTATTTCTATAAAGGCAGTATTAAAGGGGGCTTCAAATTTTGGAGCCCTATAACTCAGAAAGTATACGTGCGATTGGACTGCAATATTGAAGTATAATTTAAAATAAACTTCTGTAAAATAAGATTGCTATGTTATGTCAGTAAAATGATTGTTATTCTAATAATAAACACAACTTCCTGTAATTATTACCGTTTAATATAACTTTAAATTTGTTATCATTACAAGTGTACCATTATTTTAATAAGACTGCAAATGCCAAATAATATGTATACCAAATTTGGTGTGAATCGCTCTGCTACCTTCAGAGCAGTAGAGGGCACAAATTTGCTCTTACGAATGAGCACGACTAACATCCAAGTATATGTTATATATATTTTTGGATTCAGGGCGACGAGGCAAACACTTTTTGTTAAGGAAATTTTTTGATCCGAGAATGCTACAGACACACGACCGAATGCTTTAGCTTCTTCGGTACTTCGTACGGCGAGCTAAAAGGATTAAAGGAATGTGTAAAACTAGAGATGTCATAGTACTTTTGTCAAAAAGAAAATAATATCATAGAAACTTGTTTAATTGATCTATATCTTAATCACGATAATAAAGACGCTTACGAATGACTTATCATATCTCTTCGTAAATACTTTTGTTGCAAGTAGTTTTAGTTTGCAACATTTTGTGTAAAGTTTAAATAAAATAAAGTTTTTAAAAACGGAATTAACCGTGAATGAAACATAATTTACATTCATAATCTTGTATATTTATTATAATTCATCAATTATACATAATATAACCTGTTTTATTTTTCATCAAATTTTGGTTTGTTGTTAGGAACGCCGGTGACATTGAATCCAGTTGTCAAAAATATCGAACCGTATCCTGCATAAGCATTATTACTAATGCACAGCTTGGATACTTTGTGAGTTCCCCAAATTATATTTTTATCCTTGTATCCACCAAACAAATAGGACGTCGTTGGTAGACCGACCTGTTTGATGGTTAGGTTTTCTTCCCAGGCAGACCCATTATATATCAAATTAACAATCTTGAAATAATAATAATATATATATGGTATATATATATATATATATATATATATATATATATATATATATATATATATCCAAGTAACAATTTGACCAAAAATATCCGACTATAGTCGTACTTAATGAGTCATTTATTCGACATTTAACAACCTTTGAAAATGATTAGTGGTATTATAATATAACTATTCGTTGATCTTAGCAACGTAAAATGAGTTTACTTGTAAGTAAAAACGATTATTGGTATATTTTTCCGAATTCTTTTGATAATATAGATGATTATTGACGTATATTTAAGAGTAATGATACCAATGGCAATTTATTAATACAATCAAATATATTACAAAAATAATTTAACCATTATCAACTTAAGGGGACATTCGCTTTTAGAAGCATAAAAAATATGCACTTTTTATGAATTATTGAAGACAAACTTAAAATCGTATTGAACTTTTTTTAGATTATATTGTAATTGTTAATAAAAACATATTCTAATTATACATTATTAGCTCGTCGTACAAAACAGCTATAGTGTTTGGTCATGTGTCTGTAACATTCTCGTATCAAAAAATTGTATTGAGAAAAAGTGTTTGTTTCGTCTCTCTGATTACGAAAATTATAACTTATATCATTAGATTATGTCGCTCGCTCGTCCGTAAGATCAACTTTGAGGACCTATCTCCTCTGAAGGTACCGAACCGATCTTAATGGAATTTTTATATACGTATAATTTTTTAATCACGAAAATCAATTTTGAATTTTATTTACACCATTTTAAGGTGCATACAAAATTAAGAAAAAACATTAGATACAGCCCATTTTTCAGGTTTTTTAATATATAAATTTGCCGGATTAATCATTTTGTTTTTTTCTGAGGTCCAGACCATAACCAATGAGTATATCTTTCACTCTATCCTTGATTTTTATCAAATTTTGTTACAGAAGGTCTGCATTCGTTGGGACCGTTTGGTCAATAGATTTGACACTCTATGGGAATGATACCACTTAAAGAACAAATTCAAAGAAATGTGTAAACATTTTTTTTTTTAATCTTAAATAGTACTATAATATAATATAAAAGAGAAAAATTCAATATATTAAAATTTTGTCTTAATAGAATTCATAGCAAATGCCTATTTTTCATGCTTCTACAAGCGAATATATAATATATTAAATGAAATATAACTCTATGTTATATATAATGCATTACTTTTATGTTGCTTTAGGATTTTAGCCTGCGATAATTATTTAACTTAATTTGTGCTCCAAATATCCATGTTATCTAAATACTTACATGACTACTCGGCTCTACACCAAACCATGCTCCATTATTGTTGTCGACACTTATTCCTTTAAATTTGATTCCTTTTGTTTTATATGCCATGTTTTCCAATGGAAATATAATTTCTTTGTTATCTAAATACATAAATTTAGTTTGTAACTTTTTGAATTATTCATAATAAATATAAGTTTTACATACCAATTTTACCGGTTTTCTTATCATAATCACATATTATCAACTCTGTGTAGGCCAAAATATACATTTTCGAACAATCATTATTCCATGCAATACTATTAATACCATTATTGAATTTATCTACCAGTATGGCCTCTTTATTTTCTATGTAATATAATGTCTGCTCCTTTTTGACGTGGTTCCCAAGTACTTAAAAATACAAGTTGATTCAAATATTTTCAACTTTAGGGGGCATTCACCTTTTGCGGATTCAAAAAATCGTTTTTTTTTTTTTTTTTTGCAGAATAGGACACTTTGAAGTGTTGACTATAAGTCCCTGAAGCCGTTTTTTGAAATTCGAGTTGGAAATATGTGAAATTGCGATTTAAACAAAACAATGTTTTTGCTCAAGCACGGCGTTTTCGCGCGCGTCAGTCTGAAGGTGAAACTTTAAACGTGTTTTTCTCGAAACCATATTTTTTAAGTCGCGCGGTAGAATATCTCGACAACAAATTAACCGATTTAACTCTCGATAAGTGCATCTTAAAGGTAATAAAATTCTCTAAGAGTTGATCCTCGACGAAGTGTGTCCGACAGTTGTTAATATTTTTTAAGGCCCGCCAAAGGAGAAAAAAAGTGGCAAAACATAACTTTTTTCGTACGATGGTCGCCATTTTGCAAATTATGGTCCAAACGGACCACCCGAAAATCAATTCTTAGACAATTTAATATACTTTAAAACCCTTAATTTTTTTTTTTTCAAACAACTGGGACCAGAGTTATGCTACCGCGCGCCTAAATTGAGCTGCCCACTTTGGACCTGGACATCTTCGCCGGGGCTGAACGTACCCAACTTTAAAAAATACCTTATGAAAGAGAAAAGTTGAATAAATACAATACAAAAAACCGCATGCGAATATCTCGAACGTACCCTGAGAAAAAAAATGTTAAAAAACAGCTTTTTTTTTGTGCTCAAAAGGTGAATGCCCCTTTAAGAATTTTTAGCACGTAAAATCAAGGGATTTTAATTACTTATAAACAAATAGCATATGTAGGAAGTTTGAGAGATGAAATAATAATTTAGTAGGTTGGCAAGCTAACATATTTAGCTAGCAGCATATAAGACGTTACTTCCAATTTACTTGCGTTTGCCAACGTTATTGAACGTACCTATTATGTGGATGTGGAAGACGGGATGCGGAAAATAATTCCCGGATAAATCATATCCACAGAATTCGTCCCCACACTATTCGTTCCTGCACAATTCGTTTCCGACAATTCGTACCAACATAATACGTCACCGATAATTCGTGAAAATAGCTAATATGTATACTTGACGTGTCAACAAATAAAAAATAATAATGTTTTGGTATTGGAGTTAATACATTATTATTAACAGTTCTGTTAATAATTCATTTGAACTATGACACGTTAAGATCCGGTCAAAGAAGTCTTTCAGCTGTTTGGAATTATTACATTATTATTATAAGCAGATTCCTGTCAATTATTACTACTGACTAGTAAAACGTAACGGTTCATTAAAAAGAAACCTCAGCTGTCCGGATTAAATACATCCTGTTAATTTCAACGAATTATCGGGGACGAATTGTGCAGGGGCGAATTTTCGTAGACGAATTATCGGGGACGCATTATTCGGGAACCGTGGCAGACGCAAATTACGAGATGATTCTCGACGGGAAATAAAGGACATAATAAAAGTAAATTCATGTGTAGGAAATCCGAGTGTGAAAGGTAACAAGATGAATAATTGGCCATTTTTTACAAACCAATAAATAATCTGCCGTCACAATCAGCTTTAGCTGCAACTATTCTAGAACCTGGCTCATTGAAAGTAACAAACGGTTCACTTAAAACATACGATTTATCCTTGTTCATTTTTACATAACATATGCTCAAACTATAGCCAATGAGAAAACCATTTTTGCTACCTCTAATGGGAAAGACAAACGCCATTTGTTCTGAATCTGTAAATGCGTGTATTATATACGTAATTTTACAGGTAACAAATGATATAAAATACCTAATTCAGGAAAATTGTGCTCCATAATTATCCCTGTAGCATAATGCCAACAAAATACGGAACTATTCCCACGGCGATCAACCCAGTACAGATATTTTGCGGATTCGTCATAAAACAGGCCATCGACCCAATTGTAAGATGATGGGGTGATGCGTTGGATCAATGGGTCTCCTTTAGGTGCGCCAGAAGCAGCATCCGACCTAAAGTGGATGCTATCAAGGCTCCTTGTCCTACTATACCCAATTATTTATACAGACATTAGTTATAATATTTTATAAACAATATAAAAGTTAAATTAATATACCAGCAGCAACAACACAGAGCTAATAAAACAGTTAGCCACATTTTCAACACGAAATATATGTTTTTAAATTCTTCAGCCTCTTTTATATTTATATGTATGTAGTAATTAAAATATAATTACTCAGTTTATAGATAAAGCATATTTAAAATAATAACTGCAATTATAATTAAATTTCACACAACTACGACGCTGAATATTTGTTTTAAAATTCGCTAGTACCTCATATCTATATAATATTTAAACTATAAATACTCAATTTATTGATAAAGCATATTTAAAATAGTAACTGTAATTATCATTAAATAACCCTAAATTTTAAATAAGCTTACGGTTAAGGTTGCATAGGCAGTATACAAACAATAATAACTATTGTTGGCTGATTTGTTTAATTATAAATGTTTTTATGTTTGTATGTGTAAAACGCGTTTTTTTGTAATAAAAAAAAAATTGGCTTAGACGGAAATCGAACTCACTACCCCAGAGTAAGAGGCGGGAGTCTTAATCCCTGCCATCGAAAAGTTGGCAACTCGCGTATTTTGGTGTACACTTGCTCTTGTACTAATACGGTATTTCCAATGAATTACTGCGTATTACATGTATAACGAATTTTTTATATTTTTACTTTCTTTTACAGAGTAATAAGTAAGTATTGTAATCATGATAAATTTCGAACTCGAGATTTCAACGGATATTTCTGAATCGAATGTGACTATTTTCGGAATGACGTCTGTCTGTCTGTGTGTCTGTATGTCTATGTCTGTGTGTCTGTGAACGCTCTAGAGCCGAAACTGTCAAACCAAAAATTATGAAACTTCAAACTTAAGACTTATATATGCCCTAGATGTGCACCTCCTATTTTGAAAAGATTATTCAAACCGGTAGTGCATGTTTACTCTATGCATTTTTTGTTCTATCTCCAGTAACACTTGAACGGCTGCACTTATGGCAAAAATAGTAATGTTCATAATGAAAGATATTAATATTTCACACAACTTTTGTTTGAAAAGTTTCTTCATAATTTGTACCAGTTATGAGATAACTGCTACGAAAAAACTCAAATATCTTATTTACTTTGCCATAGTTATACCTACACTTGTGACAAATTTAATTATTTTTAAATTGCATCAACCATGAGTTACATCATTTGTTTCTTGTTTATTGAAAACAAACAAGCATTACTTTGACAGTTATCTGTATGAATTAATATTTAAAATATTGATTTCTTATTAGAATAAATTGTATCAGGTAAATTATTATAGAATCAATTTATATTATATATTTGCTAATATAATTAAATAACAATTTCAGAGTTTTACTGTGGAGTTTGACGGTTTAAGAGTGAATACGATAAGTACTTCAAATACAGATCCATTATAAATTGGTATAATTATCCAGTTATTATTAAGTTATAGTAATTTAATTTGCATTTTCATTTTATATTGGTTAGCAAAGATTTTGTTATCACTTAATAATAATAATTATTATCTGCGTCCGTTTTTACCAGGAAAACAAAATAGACATTTCATAGTATTCCTGTAGAGTATTGGTTAGTTTGACCCTTTGTTTGAGATTATATATATATATATATATATATATATATATATATATATATATATATATATATGTAGACAGTTTGTTTGGAATATATATGTATATTAATATTTATCTATTGAAAACTACGTAAAAGAAAGTTGAGTGCAGGCCACTCCAGATATTTTATTCTTTATGAACTAATATTATTTGTAACATTATATTTGTATGTATTAATGCAATATTAACTAGTTTTCAACTTATATATTAAAAAATATATAAGTATATATGCTCGTGTGTGAATAATTGCAATGCACTTGCACATTAGCTGCGTAGTGCCGGAACTTTTGAAATTGCACCAAAACATAAAAGTTGTTTGGTTAAGTAATTACATATTAACTAGGGTCACCCGTGGGGCACCATGTGCCTATATGGTATACAGTACATAGGTCAGTTTTGACTGATGGCGAATTTTCATGGTTGTATGGTGCAACTGGCCATAAGTGTTGTATCATTAAGACAGTTTCCTTGATTGTATTATTACACAAAAAACTGGATTATAAATTTACTTACGATTGCTGTTAATTATTTGATTCGATTATTAAAAAAATATGTATTACAAACCCTTTTTACAAAACATTTTGAATGATTTGACATTTGATTAATTATTGGTTTTGAACGAAATAATCAGGCTAGATTCTGAATTTTGCAGTATTAAACTGCAGTGTGACGGCAGTTTTAAAAGTGATAATTAGTTATATGCTAAAATACAATGGATTGTGCCTGTTGAGATTTGCGCTTGTTTGTGGCTAAAATATGGTCAAAGTATGTCCAAGAGAAAATAAAAATACACCTTGTTTTGACAATTAAAATATCTGAACTCATTTTATTCTATCAACTGTCTTCTGTCCTTTTCAAATAATTATAAAATAACTATACAGGGGAATAAACTATTAATATAATTAATAACTTCAACACTCCCTCTTCTTCCCGTGTTTGTAACTATTCCCGGACGCCCATCGCTTTGTTGCAGAAATCCATTTTGGCTCGATCAACTGGCTTGGTCAGCGAATCAGCAATCATTTCTTCGGTGCCAGTCCAGATCACTTTTACTAATTTACGGTTGACTGCGTCCCGGATGAAATGATGGCGTACATCAATATGTTTTGTGCGCGCATGATAGACGCTGTTCTTTGACAAGTCTACTGCGCCTTTGTTATCGCATAAGATGCTTGTTGGCCCGTTAGCTATTTGCAGTCCAAGTTCGATGAGGCCTCGACGTAGCCAGATGGCTTCGGTACTCGCGCCCGTCAATGCCATGTATTCTGCCTCAGTTGTGGACAGTGCTGGGGTCGGTTGCTTCTTGGAATTCCATGAGTATGCCGCTCCGGCCAAACAAAACACATAGCCAGTAAAAGAACGTCGATCATTTACGCAATTCGTATAGTCAGCATCAGCGTAACCGACGAGCGTCGAATTTCCAGCTTTGGAGAAAACAAGTTTTACGTTCGTCGTTCCTCGCAGATACCTCATTACGCGTTTAGTTGCTATCCAGTGCGGCTTTCCAGGGTTGGCACAGTACTGGCTGAGCATGCTCACCGCATGAGCTACGTCAGGTCGTGTTGCCAATGCCGCGTACAACATTTTTCCAATGGCTGATCGATATGGAATTTCCCTCATTTCACTTTTCTCTAATTCGCTGACAGGGGCCATCAACTTCGATAAAATACAGCTTTTATCGATGGGAGTTACGACCGGCTTGCTGTCGTGCATGTTGAATTCCCGTAAAAGGTCCTCGATGTAAGTTGACTGGTCCAAGGTGATGGTACCCTTTTCATGATCTCGCAAAATTAGAATGCCGAGGATGAAGTGAGCTTCGCCAAGGTTCGTCATTTCAAAATTCTTGTGAAGTTCTCCTTGTAACCAAAGCTTCGCTTTGATATCGTTGGAGAATATTAGCAAGTCGTCCACATACACCGTGACAATCAGAATTTCAGCATTGACTATTCGGTAATATACGCACACATCAAAGGTTGCGCATTTTAATCCGATGCTACGTAACATGCCATCTAATTTAGTGTACCAGGTTCTTCCTGCTTGTTTTAAGCCATAAAGTGCTTTGTTAAGTTTTCAAACGTAAATTTCACCGTTCGGGCTTCTTTTCTCAAATCCGTTCGGCTGACGCATGTAAATGTCCTCTTCAACATCCCCGTTTAGATAAGCCGTAACGACATCTATCTGGTTAATTTCCCAATCATAAATTGCTGCCAACGCGATGAGTAGACGTAAAGTCGTGTATTTCACCACTGGCGCAAACGTTTCTTGGTAATCTATGCCATCTATCTGAAAACAACCTTGGATTACGAGTCGGGCCTTATACCTAACAATAGAGCCTTCTGAGTTTCTCTTTATTTTGAAAACCCATTTGCTACCTATTGCTTTTCGGCATTCAGGTAATTCGACTAATTCGTACGTGTTGTTTTTACTCTTCTTGAATTGGATTTTTCCACTTCCCCGCGTCTGGGCTGTTTAACGCTTCCTTGAGCGATTGTGGATCAGTTTTTTGGTATTCGATATCTTCCTTATTGAATTCAATCAGAGCGTAGTCATCCAGGGTGACCAAAGGGAAACGCTCATTATGCAGTGCATGCTCGTCGAAATCTGGAGACTCCGATGCGAAATTTGCATACTCGTCGTACCTATAACGTACTAGCGGTCCACAGCTTCGTGTGGGGTTATGTCTCACGATCTGTGGCTGCCTATCGTTTACTTGGACTACTGGAACTACGTTTTCAGGAGCGTTGATTTGAATTTCGGGTGGTGTATCTGTGACGTCTACAACTTGAATTTGAAAATGGTGGATCTGCGACGTCCATAACGGTGACATCTGCTTCCTGGCGATAGAAAGTATTATTCGATTTGACTTGCTTCGAACTTTCGCGACGTCGTCAAATTCGACCGTTAACTTATCTTCGCGCAGTTTTGACACGGAAATAAGGTTTTCATTTAAGTCTGGCACGAATCAAACTTTGTTTAGGTTGAATGACGCAACTCGCCCGTTGATCGAAACCGGCAAAATTACCTCTCCAACCCCGCTCGACTGCAAACATCCGGTACCAGTTTGAATTGTTCGTGGAACTTCTCTTTGAAAATTCTTGAACCAATCGATTTGTGCCGTCATGTGACTGGTAGATTTACATTTTGCGGGTGATTTTTCATTGGTCGGAAATTTGATATTTATTTAAACGGGAATTTATTTCATGCTTCCGCGGCTGCCGCAAGATTTTTATTTCGAAGGCGGGAAATTAGAATCACATCCAATATATTGCGGGACCAGCAAGAATTATAACGTCACGTTCTGACTTGTGTAATGTGTATGACATGGATTCAGATATGGGGCAATCATTTGATGTATGTATCATTAAGAAAATTGGGTTAATTATGTGTTAACATATATTATAGTCAATTTAAAAATAATATTATAAAAATTAGTACATTTATAAACTTTGCAGATCAACATTATTTGTGAATTCTGCGGCATGCGCATGCATTGTGACGAGGTGAATCTCCAATGTATAGAATGTTAAAGTATGTGCCTTAGTTTAATTTCCATCCAAATGTGCTGCTATCTAGCCTGATTATTTGATTCAAAAACAAAAACGAATCAAACGTCATATTATTAAAAGTGTTCAGCCGGTATCCCACTGTCAAAATTTCTGTATTTATTTAATAAAATATCTGGAGTGGCCTGCACTCAACTTTCTATTACGTAGTTTTCAATAGATAGATATTAATATATATATATATATATATATATATATATATATATATATATATATATCATTAATATAATAACCCAGAAATGTTTGTATGTGAGTGTGTATGTGAGTGAGTGTGTATGTGTAGAACGCTTTTTTTTTGTAAAAATGCAAATTGGCATAGACGGGGATCGAACTCACGACCTCCAGCGTGAAAGGCATGACACTTAGCCACTGCACCATGGCGACTGTTAATGTTATAAAAAATAATCAAATAGTTTATACTGAAATAAAACAATCACTACGATTCTGAAGTTCAGTCTGCTTTGAAATAGACAAAAACGAATCAAACGTCAGAATGAAATGTCAAAAAAGTTTTTGTTATAAATCTTCAATTCAAAGTTTAATCTTAAGTTTAAGGGGAGTAGCATGCTATAATTTCAATTTTTAAGTATATAATATGAAATAAGTGCATATTATTGCCTAATTAGCATATAGTTTTAGCAAATACGTGTTTCTGTACATTTATTTTAATTAATAGTTAATATTTTCCACTTCAAAATGGCCAAGAAGCAGTGATTTTTGAAAATATGAGTTGCTGTAAGATTTTATAGTTCGACAAATTATAATAACTGCAAGTAAGTAAATTTATAATTCTGATTATTAGAGAAATAAAATCTTGAAGAGATAATTTAAACATATTTAGAAACATGTTTGGTTGGCAATTTTATTCTTTTATTTTTGATGGCACAATCCATTGTATTTTAGCATATAACTAATTATTATCACTTTTAAAACTGCCGTTGTGACACTGCATCAGATTAATACTGCAAAATTCAGAATCTAGCCTGATTATTTAATTCAAAAACAATAATGAATCAAATGTCAAATCATTAAAAATGTTGTGTAAAAAGGATTTGTAATACATATTATTTGAATAATCGATTCAAATAATAAACAGCAATCGTAAGTAAATTTACAATCCTGTTTTTTATATACAATCATAGAAACTGTCTAAATGATACAACACATATGCACCATACAAGGTTAAAATCAAAGTTAAACAAAATTTAGTTTAAATTTATCGGATGTTACACAGTGCATGATAAGCGATCGATTAGTTAATCTCAGCATAGTGATCTAAGAACAAAATAGCGTTCAAAGAAAGGACTCGATTTTTTCTTTATTATTATTTGCGATGTAGAAATTTGTATTACTATTATAGTCAAACGATACAAAATGAATAAAAACCGTGTTATTATTATTAAATTACATGAAAATTCGCCATCAGTCAAAACTGACCTATGTTCTGTATACCGTATGGGCACATGGTGCCCACGGGTGACCCTAGTATATATATAATATATAATGAAAATAACTGAATAATTATACCAATTTATAATGGATCTGAATTTGAAGTACTTATCGTATTCACTCTTAAACAGTCAAATTTCACAGTAAAACTCTGAAATTGTTAATTAATTATGTCAGCAAATATATAATATAAATTGATTCTATAATAATTTACCTGATACAATTTATTCTAATAAGAAATCAATATTTTAAATATTAATTCATACAGATAACTGTCAAAGTAATGCTTGTTTGTTTTCAATAAACAAGAAACAAATGATGTAACTCATGGTTGATTCGTTTTAAAAATAATAAAATTAGTCACAATTGTAGGTATCACCATGGCAACGTAAATAAGATATTTGAGTTTTTCGTAGCAGTTTTCTCATAACTGGTACAATTTATGAAGAAACTTTTCAAACAAAAGAGATAGAATATTGTAAATAATTGTAAGTTTTGTAACTGCGCTAGAAATGTGACAACGTTGAGTTTAGCGTGCTGTTGTAAAATAAAACAAAAGTTGTTGTGCATATGTTTTTGAGTAAAATAAGTCAGATTGGACAGTTATTGTAGATTAATTATTTGTGAATTGTGTTCTAATGCTGATAAATAAAAACTGCGAGTTCATCTTATGAAAAGAACCGGTGGTCTTTGGGTTTCCAATATGAAGAAACCTTGTATATATAAAATAACTTAGAATATTGTGTAGAATTTTTCAGTGTTTAAATTATTTTTCTAAGGGCAGCATTAAGAGGGGTTTCAAATTTTGGGGCCCTATAACGCCGGAAGTATTACAGGCGATTGGATTTAAACAGCGAACTTATTCAAATGGGATGCCAAATAACATGTGTAGCAAATTTGGTGTAAATTACTTCGGTACCTTCAGAGGAGTAGAAGGCACAAATTTGGTCTTACAAACGAGCGAGCGACGATTAACATCCAAGTTTAATATATTTTTGTATTCAAGGCAGTCAAACACTTTTTGTTTATGAAATTTTTTGATCCAAGAATGATACAGACACACGACCGAATGCGTTAGCTTCTTCTGTACTTCGTATGGCGAACTAAAAATGTAATCTCAATCTATCATCTTCATCAATGAATGCGTTAATTTCGTCACTGTGAACGTTAGGATTGTTTGTCTGAAATCAAACAGGATTATTATGTGTAATTTTTATTCGTGAATACACCCTTAGACTATAAGTACTCAAGTTATAGATTAGGTATATTTAAAATAATAACGACAATTATTTTGTGATTATCGCAGTAATTATAAGTAAAGTAAAATATTAAACTAACAATTATTATTTTTAAATATTTATTGATAAAAAATAAATAATGTACATTTTAAATGTGCTCTATCAATACGATACTGTAGGAAACGACGTGCTTAAATATATTATTTTAATTGTGAGAAATTTACTTAACTTCCAGAAGTTTAATAACGGAATAATATTACTAGTTGTCCTTGAATAATTATATACATATATATATATATATATATATATATATATATATATATATGTCAGAAAAATCACGGATATGCGGTGTATTGGGTAATAGTTATGGGAAATAAAACTCCATAAACTATTTTATGACTTTAATTTTTAGAATATCATATATTTCGCAAGAAATTCCTTGCTTCCTCAAGATTCATAAATTGTGAGTTCATTTTGTAAAATTGAGCAAAATTTGTTACATTTGTTGTTAAATATTAAAACCATTTATTTTTATTAGCTCGCCGTACGTAGTACCGAAGAAGCTAAAGCATTCGGTCGTGTGTCTGTAGCTTTCTCGGATCAAAAAATTTCATTAAGAAAAAGTGTTCGTCTCGTCGCCCTGATTCCGAAAATGTATATAACTTATATACTTGGATGTTAGTCGTCGCTCGCTCGGTATCTCGTAAGACCAAATTTGTGCCCTCTACTCCTCTGAAGGTACCGGAGCGATTCACTCCAAATTTGGTACACATATTATTTGGCATCCCATTTGAATCCGCTCGCAGTTTAAATCCAATCGCCCGTATACTTCCCGAGTTATAGGGCCCCGAAATTTAGAGCCCCCCTTAATACTGCCCTTATAAAAATAATTGAAACCCTCAAAAATTCTACTAAAAATTCTAAGATATTTTATGTCTACAAGATTTTTTCATTTTGTTAACCCAAAGCCCGAAAAAAATTATTAAATATTATAATTTTGAATTTTAAAATATGCACAAAATTATTTTTTTATCAATATAATCTAAATTTGGTACACATATTATTTGGCATCCCATTTGAATCCGCTCGCAGTTTAAATCCAATCGCCCGTATACTTCCCGAGTTATAGGGCCCCAAAATTTAGAGCCCCCCTCAATACTGCCCTTATAAAAATAATGAATACACTTAAAAATTCTTCTAAAATATCTAAGATATTTTATATCTATAAGATTTTTTCGTTTTGTTAATCCAAAGCCCGAAAAAAATTATTAAATATTATAATTTTGAATTTTAAAGTATGAACTAAAATTTTTTTTATCAATATAATCTAAAATTAAATGTAAGACATTTTACACCTATAACATATTTTCAAATTGTTAACCAAAAGGCCATAATAATTAAAAAGCACTGCTCGCAACGCATATTTTACCTAAGGGCGAGCTCTGCGCGTTGGCGCGTTTTACGCGTACCAAATCTTGTTTTTGTATGTACAGTTTTAGAAATAAAAAATAAAAACCTCCAAAATAGGTCATTTATTATAGTTTTCATTTTTTATTTCCGAAACTGTAAATACAAAAAAAATATCATTTTTACCAAGCATTATTTATGCAATTACAAATTTACTGATATTTTTTTTTCTTTGAAAAGTAGGTAGGTTTTTGCATAATCGAGGTTTGTTTAATCATGATAGGTTTTGAGTAGTTTTATGTAATTAAGAAATATAACTTTGAGCAAAAGTGTAACAATGTGTCCGTAATGCCTTTATATTCAATAAACAGTCATTATTCGATGGAATATCTTTGATTATAGCGTAAAAATAGCTAATTTCTAATACTGTGCGCATGATTTCTATCACTGGTTGCTTGAACATTCAAAGTCGATGGTAGCGCCACCATCTAAAATAGCCGAGAGCGGAGCGGCATTATTTCGAACTAGATGGACCTGATGGTTTTTCTTAAGCAATTTAATTGATGCCAATAAAAGATAAAAACAAAATTCGTATTCTGATTATTTGATCCTCAATTATATTTCTTTATCTTACTTTGCTGTCTATGCAAAGAGATAAATGCTTTTCAGGTAATGTCGCGAAACAATGGCAAGGTATACAGCGATGAAGTAAAAAAGTCGTGCGATACTTACGTCGTTAGCTTCGTATGTTTGCATGTGTACGTGCTTAGTTCATACAGTCAATGCACGAGGTCACTCTACCGCTGTAGTAATTTGAAACGCGAACATTTGTATGGGGATTAGGTCTCTTCTTAAATTTTTACTCAATGGTTATACTAAGTTTTACGGAATCATTTTGTTATGGTAACATTGTGCTATGTTCAAACGAGAAACCAATATGCAGACTAACTACAGAAAACTGAACAAGTTACAACTTATGCGTATTAACATTGAGTAAAAATTTAAGAAAATACCTTATTAATCTATCTATCTAGCTATTATTTAAGACCAACATTAAAAAAAATTACATAAATAAGTAACAATCTAATGTAAGATAATCATTTGTATAGATAAAAAAAATGAAGAAAATTTAACAATAACCAATTCGCAACCGAAAAGGAATGAATTGAATTTTTTATTTCTATCCTTATCCATCAGCCGCAGAACCATATATATATATATTCCAAACAAACTGTTATATATATATATATATATATATATATATATATATATATATATATATATATATATATATATATATATATATATATATATATATATATATATATATATATATATATATATATATATATATATATATATATATATATATATATATATATATATATATATATATATATATATATATATATATATATATATATATATATATATATATATATATATATATATATATATATATATATATATATATATATATATATATATATATATATATATATATATATATATATATATATATATATATATATATATATATATATATATATATATATATATATATATATATATATATATATATATATATATATATATATATATATATATATATATATATATATATATATATATATATATATATATATATATATATATATATATATATATATATATATATATATATATATATATATATATATATATATATATATATATATATATATATATATATATATATATATATATATATATATATATATATATATATATATATATATATATATATATATATATATATATATATATATATATATATATATATATATATATATATATATATATATATATATATATATATATATATATATATATATATATATATATATATATATATATATACAGTTGTGGCCAACTAATTAGAAACGCTTACTTACATTTATTATTTTTCAAGTATTTGGTGATAATTTATTGATAAAAAAATATTTGTTATGGTTAAAACATGTAGATTTTCAGGTAACACCATATTATGACTATTAAATAAAACATCACTTTATTTAAACAATTAAAATTAAAAGATAATAAATTTTTGACAATAACAGAACCGACACCTAATTAGAAACGGATACAATTTTTTACTTTCTTTTACAGAGTAATAAGTAAGTATTGTAATCATGAAAAATTTCGAACTCGAGATTTCAACGGATATACACGTTTTGATGTTTTCTGAATCGAATGTGACTATTTTCGGAATGACGTCTGTGTGTCTGTATGTCTGTATGTCTGTGTGTCTGTGAACGCTCTAGAGCCAAAACTGTCGAACGAAAAATTATGAAACTTCAAACTTAAGACTTATATATGCCCTAGATGTGCACCTCCTATTTTGAAAAGATTATTCAAACCGGTAGTGCATGTTTACTCTATGCATTTTTTGTTCTATCTCCAGTAACACTTGAACGGCTGCACTTATGGCAAATATAGTAATGTTCATAATAAAAGATATTAATATTTCACACAACTTTTGTTTGAAAAGATTCTTCATAATTTGTACCAGTTATGAGATAACTGCTACGAAAAAACTCAAATATCTTATTTACGTTGCCATAGTTATACCTACACTTGTGACAAATTTTATTATTTTTAAATTGGATCAACCATGAGTTACATCATTTGTTTCTTGTTTATTGAAAACAAAAAGTAAAAAGCATTACATTGACAGTTATCTGTATGAATTAATATTTAAAATATTGATTTCTTATTAGAATAAATTGTATCAGGTAAATTATTATAGAATCAATTTATATTATATATTTGCTAATATAATTAAATAACAATTTCAGAGTTTTACTGTGGAGTTTGACGGTTTAAGAGTGAATACGATAAGTACTTCAAATACAGATCCATTATAAATTGGTATAATTATCCAGTTATTATTAAGTTATAGTAATTTAATTTGCATTTTCATTTTATATTGGTTAGCAAAGATTTTGTTATCACTTAATAATAATAATTATTATCTGCGTCCGTTTTTGCCAGGAAAACAAAATAGACATTTCATAGTATTCCTGTAGAGTATTGGTTAGTTTGACCCTTTGTTTGAGATTATATATATATATATATATATATATATATATATATATATATATATATATATATATATATATATATATATGTAGACAGTTTGGGATATATATGTATATTAATATCTATCTATTGAAAACTACGTAAAAGAAAGTTGAGTGCAGGCCACTCCAGATATTTTAAACTATGATGAAAAGCTATAAAATTAATAATTTTCCTGATCTCAGTACTATGTATAAGTCAATATTTTGTTGAATAACCTTTACATTTAAGTACTTCACTGCATCTTCTTGGCATTGATTCGATTAATTTCCAACATTTTTCGATTGATAAGGATGCCCACACTTCCTTACTTTTCGTAAACAAATCGTTGACATTGTTTACTTTT
Organism: Leistus spinibarbis; assembly: GCA_933228885.1. Taxonomy (NCBI): domain Eukaryota; kingdom Metazoa; phylum Arthropoda; class Insecta; order Coleoptera; family Carabidae; genus Leistus; species Leistus spinibarbis. The sequence continues at coordinate 4,490,372 of OW121810.1, read as the reverse complement.
TCTTTTTTCAATTCCCTTTTTAATGTCATCCAGAGGTTTTAAATAGGATTTAGGTCTGGGCGGCAGGCTGGCCACTCCAAAACTGTGACTTGATTGTCAACAAACCATTTTTTTATACTTTTGGCCGTGTGTCTAGGATCATTATCCTGCTGAAACAACCACGTCACTGGAAGATTGTCGTCGGAAAATGGTAACATGACATTTTGCAGTATATCCATGTACTGATTTTTATCCATGTTTCTGTCCATCTTGTATATTGGACCAACACCGAGCCAAGAATAGCAGCCCCATATCATTATATTCCTACCTCCATGTTTGACGGTTCGAGTCGTGTATTTCGGATCAAATTCTTTATTTTTTGGGCGATGGACATAAACTACACCATCCGATCCTATTAAATACATTTTGGTTTCGTCTGACCATAGAACTCTTTTCCACTGGTTTATTGTCCAGTCCGTGTGGTCAATTGCTAACCTGATTCGGGCTTGTATATATTTTTTGCTTCATAGAGATTTCTTCCTTGAAACTCTCCCGTACAACTAAGCCTCGTTTAGTCGCCTTCGAATGGTTCTGTTACTTACTTCAGAAGTTCCATTACCAAATAATTCTTCGTGGATAGCATTTGCAGTGAGATATGGGTTTGATTTTGAAAGACGTACATCCGTACGTCAGTTTGCCGTGAAGTTTTCCGTGGTCTATTCTTTCTTGGTACATTTTCAGTCGTTCTATGCTTTTTTAAATGTTTTACTGCCCCAAAAACCATTTTCATTAAGCATTTCAAGTGGTCAGCAATTTTTTTATAAGACCAATTTTTCTCTCACAAGTTAATTATGGTTTTTCGCATTCCTGAATCGCAATTTTTGTTATTTCCCATCTTTACTTCAATTACGAATATTACCACCACTTCATATACACGTACACTTTACTTTATAATGTGCAATTCTATACTAAATACGTTTTTAGCATGCGTTTCTAATTACGTGTCCGAACTTATTTGTACACGACATTTCAAAACCAGTGTTATCAGGAAATATGCAAGTAAGTTATACAAAATATTACTTGTTTTCATATGGCTAGACGTCAATACAATAAAATAATAAAATAATTGTAGGCACTTTACCGAAATATCTTAGTTATCAATAGTAATATATGTTTGAAAAGTGCGTTTCTAATTAGTTGGCCACAACTGTATATATATATATATATATATATATATATATATATATATATATATATATATATATATATATATATATACATATATATATATATATATATATATATATATATATAAATATATATATTTATATATATATATATATATATATATATATATATATATATAAAAAAAATTATCTAACGTCTTAAATTTTGGGGTCTGTTAACTCCGGATCTGTACAGACATTACCTTTAAGGGCATAATAATAATGTTTATCAAATTTCATTGAAATATATATTAAATAATTTAGAATTTGTTTTATAACGAAATATCTCAAGAATAGGATTGTAGGATAATTTGAAAACATATATAAGATAAGATATAAAGTTTAATTATCATATATTTACAAAATTTACAAATACGTATTTGAGCAATCAAATTACCAACCATGATGACCATACACTCCATGTCCGGCAAGAACAGCGCCATGATTTCCCCAGGTGGTAGCTACAGCTGGAGCAGCGACCCAACCTTGTTGAGCAACGGAAGCAACAACACCACTGTGTCCCCAAGCTGGAGCAGCTCCATAAACAGAGTTGTAGGCAAGGGGAGAAGCAGAAGCAGCATACACTCCGACTCCATGATGAGCAGATGGAGCTACAAGGGTGGCAGAGGATCTAGCTCCAACAATGGTAGTGTGCGTGGCTGGGCCAGCGATAACAGCGTGTTGAGCAATAGGTTGAGCGTAAGCTCCAGCGTAGTGGGCAATTGGGGCAACATGGGCAATAGCGTGTCCTTCGGCTCCTGGACCAGTGACTTGAGCGTGTCCGGCTGCAGTGCGCACATCTCCAGCGGGTCCAGCGACGATAGCGCCAGCTCCGTGTCCGTGGATACCGTTGTTAGTGCGGACGGAACCGGATGGGCCGGCGATCACAGCACCATCAGCGCTTACACTTACACTTCCGGAAGCGATGTGAGCGGCTGGGTTGACGTTGTGGACGTTGTACACGTTGTGTCCGACGAGGCCGTAGCCGAGATGGCTGGCGGAAGCTGTGGCAACAGCCAAGCAAAAGACAACGCTTGCCTAGTAAATTAAGCATTTGTTAATAACATTGTAATTGTTTTCAAGTTTTAAAATACTTACGAAGGAGTTCATTTTGGTAGGAGTTGATTTGTCGACTTGGTTGGGTTGACTGATACTTTTTGAAAAGTTGCTCTACATTTTATATTATGCGAACGTCCTTCAACGACCTTACAAATTAAAGTTCCATGTTCGCAAATACTATTTGTTCAAATAAGCTTTTTCTTTTTAAGGTTCATAATACTACAAGCAATATCACATTATTTAGTGTTAACGATCAAAATATAACTTGAGATATCTTAAAATTGAATAAATTTACCTATTTTTTACAATCACTAACTAGGAAGTGGACAACTTCGAAACCGGATTAACATATCGCTCACTTGAACTTGAGTCGTGTCGTGCAGCCATGAACGTTTTATGTATAGAATTACATTCTCGGAACATTAAAACAACATTTTTTCATTCTTTAGTGTTATATGTCGCTTAAACCCTAATTAGAATTTTTAGAATCACTAACAAGGAAATGGACAAAAATGAAATTTGATTTACATATGGCGAACTTGACACTGAACCATGTCTTGACGTGTAGCCGTGAACGTTATTAAGTGTAACATTACATTCTCCGGATACCAAAATACATGTAGGTACATAATGTTTTTACGAATTCTTAATCGAATGACGTATTAGTTCCAGATTAATTAATAAAAATTGCTATGAAACAAAATTGACTGAAAATTAAGGAAACTTAAGTGTAATTGGTTATTTTCAAAGACTTTATGATGCATTTTTGAAACAACTTATTATGCATAAATTGCTAGCAAATCTTTAGTTATTATAAGAATAAGATTTTCTCTAAATTATGTTATTTTCCAGAAACTAAAGAAAACAACATTTTGTTCCGCGTAAAATGGTATAAGATATACGTTGCGAGCAGTGGTATTTAATTATTATGGCCTTTTGGTTAACAATTTAGCAAAATTTTATTGATATAAAAAGTCTTACAATTTTTTGTAAATTATATTGATAAATAAAATTTTAGTGCATATTTTAAAATTCAAAATTATAATATTTATTTTTTTTTTTTCGGGCTTTGGGTTAATAAAATTGGCATAAAATGTCTTTTCAGTAGAATTTTTGAGTTGTTAAAATTATTTTTATAAGGGAAGTATTAAGGGGGGCTCCAAATTTTGGGGCCCTATAACTCGGGAAGTATACGAGCGATTCGATTTGAATTACGAGCGGATTCAAATGGGATGCCAAATAATTTGTGTACCAAAATTGGTGTAAATCGTAGAGGGCAGAAATTTGGTCTTACGAGCGACCGAGCGAGTGAGCGATCGAGCGAGCGACGACTAACATCCAAGTTATATATATTTTTGGATTCAGGGCGATAAGACAAACACTTTTTGTCAATTAAATTTTTTGATTCGAGAATGCTACAGACACACGACCGAATGCTTTAGCTTCTTCGGTACTTCGTACGGCGAGCTAAAATACACGTATAAGCAGGCATTATAGGTTGATAATTTTTCTTAAAAATATTAGAATTTCTTTTCCGAGATATAAATATTTTTAAGTTCAAAACATTATATTTATATGTGCAATGGTATAGTGGTAGAGCGTTCACACACAGCTACACGCTGTTTTATTTGCAATGCAAAATATATTTATATTTGTATTTTGAACGGACATTTTAATACAAATTCTTCAGAGAATCACAATTATTGAAAAAATTCAATTTTCAGTACAAAACACACTATTACTCTTCGGAATATTACGAATATTTAATATGTTTTTACTTTCTTTTACAGAATAATAAGTAAGTATAGGGATCACCAAAAAAATCGAACTCGAGATTTCAACGGATATACACGTTTTGCGCTTCCCTGAATCGAATGTGACTATTTTCGGAGTGACGTCTGTGTATGTGTGTGTGTGTGTGTGTGTGTATGCGTGCGTGTGTGCGTATATGAACGCTCTAGAGCCGAAACTGTCCAACGTAAAAATATGAGACTTCAAACTTAAGACTTGTATATGGTCTAGTTGTGCACCTCTTATTTTTGAAAAGAATATTCAAACCGGCAGTGCATTCTATGCATTTTTTATTCTATCTCCAATATCACTAGAACGGCTGCACTTACGACAAAAATAGTTATGTTCATAATAAAAGATATTAATATTTCGCACAACTTTTGTTTGAAAAGTTTCTTCAATAAATGTACCAGTTACGAGTAAATTGCTACTAAAAATTATAAGTATCTTGTTTACGTTGTCATGGATTCGAATGTAGCTTAATTAATCGGATCATCTGCGCCGGTCAATATTTCGACAAGAAAACAAAATGGTCTGAATTAGATAAATGACATTTCAGAATATTTCTGTAGAGAATTGGTTAGTTTTGATAGTTAGTACTTCAAAACCATTACAAATTGGTATTGGTATAATTTTCAACCCATTCATTTATATAAGGTAAGCTTGGTTTTCATATTGTTTCTGTTGGATTATTATTTCCTAATATTATATTTTTATAATCAATAAATATTGATGAAAACTACGTAAAAAAAAGTCCAGCGTTAGTCACAACCTATTTTATTTTAGATATACATAAAATATACACAGCATATTGTTTTTACATTGTTTTACGAAATAATAAGTAAATCTTGTAATCATGAATAATTTCGAACTCGAGATTTCAACGAATATAAACTTTTTGGTCTTCCCTGAATCGAATGCGACTATTTTTGGAATGACGTCTGTGTGTCTGTCTGTCTGTTTGTGAACTCTCTAGAGCCAAAGCTGTCGAACGTAAAATTGCGAAACTTCAAACTTAGAAGTTGTATATGCCTTAGATGTGCACCTTTTATTTCTGAAAGGAATATTCAAACCGGAAGTGCATGTTTACTGTATGCATTTTTTGTTCTATCTCCATTATCACTGGAACTGCACTAATGGCAAAAATATTTAACTTCATAATGAAAGATATGAATATTTCGCACAACTTTTGTTTGAAAAGTTTCTTCAGTAAATGTACCAGTTGTGAGAAAAATGCTATAATAAATATCTTGTTTACGTTGCCATGAATTCGAATATAGCTTAATAAATCAGATCATCTGCGCCTGCCAATATTTTGACAGGAAAACAAAATAGACTCGTGTTAGCACCCGCACACATTATTAATATAATTACCCAGAAATGTTTGTATATTTGTATAAATGTGAGAAAGTGTGTATGTGTAGAACGCTGTTTTTGTGGCGGTTTTTTCGCTAGCATCTGCTAGAAGCAAAATATTTTATAACTAAGGTACATCTGTAAATTGAGTTGTGTTTCCTTTTAATAATTAAAAATGGAAAAACTCATCTATTTATTAAATCAACATAAATATCTTGATTATATTTATGCATTAATATAGAATTTGTTATTTGTTTCTGCAAATGAAAACAGTTCGCTATCTTTGACGTTGCATCGTCATTAAGAAATTCGAAAAACATTCGTTTCAATTCATGTTGTCAAATATCGTAACTTCAAACTATAAACTTCAACCAAAGACAGATGTCGTATTGAAAAATTACCGAAATTGGCGGGAAACAGGCGTTCAATGGGGTATTATATTTCGCTGCTGCTAGGCAAAATCTGCTAGCTTAATTTGCTAGCTTTCTAACTTCATTGAACACCGCACCTAGACCCCTATTCTGAGTATCTCAACTCAATATATTGAGGTGAGATCTCACTTAAAAAAGCTGTTGCCATCTATTGGATTCATTGCGTAAACATGATATGACGTCATGGATCTCAATCAATTCGTAAATTTATCTCACTACCTCGGTAGGTAGTGAGACCAGAAAAGTTACTAGTGAGAAAATTGACAGAGTATTAGTTGTGGGCCATGACATCTTTGTACAAGCGCAGAGATTAATGAAATCGCTTGAACTGATTGTTACCCATTTGTTACTTGTGAAATCTTTTGCTGGTCTCTTTGTGTTTTTTTTGTATTTTGTGTTTTCCTTGTTTTGTGTTGTTTAAAAATTACTTACAAACATTTCCGGGCTATTATATATATAATATTTGTATTTACTGTAGTTTTAAATCTTTTTAAAATAATAATTGTAACAAGTGTTGTAAACTTGAAGTCAGAAAAATCCCTAAAGATCTCACATGCGCGTCTCACTAGTGGTACGTCATCGTTATCTCAAATCTCACGTCAATATATTTAGTTGAGACACTCAGAATAGATGGCAACAGCGTTTTTAAGTGAGATCTCACTTCAATATATTGAGTTGAGACACTCAGAATAGGTACCCTGATATTTTTACTTTCTTATACCTAATATATTAAAAAATATATGAACACAAAATGAAATTGACCACGAAATTTAGATTAAAAAAAACCGTATTGAAGGTTTCTTAATTCATTTTTAATTATTTTCTCAATGACGTCTACGTGTGTGTGTGTCTATATATGTCTGTCTACATTTTATACCGTTTAACAAAAAATTATGTTGTTTTGAATTTAAGATTTGTATATCCCGCGAAAGAATACCTCCTATGTTTGAAATGGATATTCCAACCGAAAATGCAAATTTACTCGAGTATTTTTTACAATTGTTCGAAAAGGACATGAATTTGAGAAACGGATATTATTATATAGTTAAATATAATAAAATTTCTAGCAACTTTTGCTTGAGAAGTTTTATCGAAAAATGTACCATTTACATTAAAATTGCTTTTGAAAATAGTTACATTGGTGTTTTGCTAGTTATCACACAAATTGATAGTTTCATAGCAATGGTAGAATGAATTTAAAACACAATAAAGCCATATTACATATATAATGACAATTATGTATAAGAAAGTTGAATGAAGGACACTCCAGATTATTTCTCGGTTCTATACTTAAAATGTCTATAGTTCCCTAAATGTTCTTTAGTATGAACTATTTATAAACCGTCAGGAATTATTATGTTAAGTATAATGCTATTATTATTTATCTACGAATGTAAGTAAAAATAATCAACATAATTTATATAATATGTGCAGTAAACCGGAAAAATCAATATTTTTCTTGATAAATCTAGAACTAATACGTCATTCGAATAAAAATTCGTAACAACCAATATGTTCCTACATTTATTTTGATATCCAGTGAATGTAAATCAACACAGAGAAACATTCACTACTCAAGTTCAAGTTTGCGGTAAATTAATTCAATTTAATTTTTGTCCACTTTCTTGTTAGTGATTCTAAACATATTGTCAAATGTATTCCGCTTTCGAGTAATATACTCTTTAACTATATTTTGATCGTTAACACTAGTAGTATTAAGAACCAAAAAAAGTAAAAGTTTATTTGAACAAATAATATTTGCGAAAATGGAACCTTAACTTGTATGGTCGTTGAAGGACGTTCACATAATATAAAATGTAGAGCAACTTTTCAAACAGTATCAGTCAACCCAACCAAGTCGACAAATCAACTCCTACCAAAATGAACTCCTTCGTAAGTATTTTAAAACTTGAAAACAATTACAATGATATTAACAAATGCTTAATTTACTAGGCAAGCGTTGTCTTCTGCTTGGCTGTTGCCACAGCTTCTGCCAGCCATCTCGGCTACGGCCTCGTCGGACACAACGTGTACAACGTCCACAACGTCAACCCAGCCGCTCACATCGCTTCCGGAAGTGTAAGTGTAAGCGCTGATGGTGCTGTGATCGCCGGCCCATCCGGTTCCGTCCGCACTAACAACGGTATCCACGGACACGGAGCTGGCGCTATCGTCGCTGGACCCGCTGGAGATGTGCGCACTGCAGCCGGACACGCTCAAGTCACTGGTCCAGGAGCCGAAGGACACGCTATTGCCCATGTTGCCCCAATTGCCCACTACGCTGGAGCTTACGCTCAACCTATTGCTCAACACGCTGTTATCGCTGGCCCAGCCACGCACACTACCATTGTTGGAGCTAGATCCTCTGCCACCCTTGTAGCTCCATCTGCTCATCATGGAGTCGGAGTGTATGCTGCTTCTGCTTCTCCCCTTGCCTACAACTCTGTTTATGGAGCTGCTCCAGCTTGGGGACACAGTGGTGTTGTTGCTTCCGTTGCTCAACAAGGTTGGGTCGCTGCTCCAGCTGTAGCTACCACCTGGGGAAATCATGGCGCTGTTCTTGCCGGACATGGAGTGTATGGTCATCATGGTTGGTAATTTGATTGCTCAAATACGTATTTGTAAATTTTGTAAATATATGAAAATTATACTTTATATCTTATCTTATATATGTATTTCATTAATCCTACATTTCTGCAAATACTTAAGATGAATCCCCATGGTTGCCCGTCCTTGCAGGTCGGTGTAATGTATACGGAAGCGCACGAATATCATAGCGCCATAAGAGCCAATGCTATTTACTAGTTGAAGCGTTCGGTTGACAATAATACATTTTTTTGAGTAAAACTTTTAGAATATTCCGGTAGAAAAATAGTCAATAGTCCAATGTGTCTAGTCTCGACATTGGAAAATAGGGTAAATATAGAACATAATAAAAAGAAATCTAAGCAGAAACTTGAAAATCAAAAACTAGAGAAAGCTCAAACAAGGTTTTGGCTATCTGAAAAAAAAATCATATATTTCAATGTTGTAATAAAAGAGTTTTAAGGATTCGACTTAAAACTCCTTTATTATAACATTAATATGAATGAATTATATATATATATATATATATATATATATATATATATATATATATATATATATATATATATATATATTATATATATATATATATATATATATATATATATATATATATATATAAATACATATATTTATTTATATATATATATATATATATATATATATATATATATATATATAAATATATATATATATATATATATATATATATATATATATATATATATATATATATATATATATATATATGTATGTGTATATGTGTGCAGACTGTATGCGTAAAATATTTTAAATTTGAAAATAATTATTCTTAATTATTACGACCTTTGAGTTAACAATCTAAAAAGAATGATTATTGATATAAAAGTCTTACGTTATATCATAAATTATTTAAACGTACAAAAAAAAATTGTTATTTTAAAATTCAGAATTATTATATTTAATAATTACGTATGGTTCTAGGTTTACAATGTGAAGAAATGTTGCAGATTTGTAGAAGAGCAGAATTAAGAGTGGCTCAAACTTTAGGAACCCTATAACTCCGGAAGCATACGGGCGATTGGATATAAACTGCTCTCTCGCACGTATGATCAAATTTATGTCCTCTACTCCTCTAAACGTACTGGAGCGATTTTAACAAAATTTGTTACACATATTTTTTGGCATCTCATTTGAATCCTTTCGCACTTCAAATTTAATCTCCCTTATACTTCCGGAGTTAAATTTGAAACCCCTTTAATGCTGCCCTTAGAAAAATAATTAAAACATCCAATAATTCTACAAATAATTATAAGTTATTTTATGTCTACAAGATTTCTTCAGATTGGTATCCGAATGGCCATGAAAATATATAATAATCATAATTATGACTTATAAAATATACACTACATTTTTTGAGACTTTCATAATTAAATACAATTATATTTAAATTTATGGAGTCCGCTGCTCGCATTGTATATATTTCCAACAAGGCCGCGAGGGGCTAATTTTATTTTATATATATATATATATATATATATATATATATATATATATATATATATATATATAAATATATATATCAAATCTGAAAAAAATTGTAAGACCTTATATAACAATAACATAATTTCAGATTGTGAATCCAAAGGTCATAATAAATTAAAGATAATTATTTATAAATATAAAATATTATAAGTTTATGCGCGTGGGGCTCCGTGACTCATGATTAGAACCTAAGCTTGAATCCCTAATTTCTTCAAATCTTTTCATCTCTATCTGTATAAAATAAAGAATTACATAGAACTTAAGGAATTTATGGGAATTATTTGGAATTTACAGAATTAATTGGAACTTATGGGATTTAGTTGAAATTATTTGGAATTTACAGAATCAATTGGAATTTATGGGAATTAGTTGGCATTATTTGGAATTTACAGAATTAATTGGAATTTATTGAATTAGTAGGAATTTAATGGAATTGGAATTTATGTGAACGCAAATGTATTATGATAAATAAATAAGAATGCATTTAGTTATTTAATATAAAATTTTATTCTCTAAATTAATTTCTATTTGTACCAATAAACCATAAACCAGATGGTAGTAAATTAAATCACAACCTATGTTGACAAGGGTACCATGTTTCTTAATGCAAGAGATGCCTATGTCACATACATTTTAAGAATTACCAAAGAAAATCATAATCTAGTATCACAAATTACTTTATCTTAGTATAATAAACATGAATTAGTAGAATTATTATATCAAAATAATTTTACAGGGAAATTATCAGCAATGCAAAAATCGGCCATATTTTCAATCTACGATATCTCAAAATGGCAAAAAGTGAGACACGTACTTTAAGCACCAAGCCACAGATATATGAAAAATGCTGTATTATTGTTCCGAGAATGTAATTCTATACATTAAACGTTCACGCCTACACGATACGACTCAAGTTCAAGTGCGCGATATGTTAATCCGGTTTCGAAGTTGTCCACTTCTTTGTTAGTGATTGTAAAAAATAGGCAAATTTATACAATTTTAAGATATCTTTAATTATGTTTTGATCGTTAACACTAAAGAATGTGGCATTGCTTGTTGTAATTTGAACCTTAAAAAGAAAAAGTATTTGAACAAATAATATTTGCGAACATAGAACCTTAACTTGTAAGGTCGTTGAAGGACGTTCGCATAATATAAAATGTAGAGCAACTTTTCAAAAAGTGTCAGTCAACCCAACCAAGTCGACAAATCAACTCCTATCAAAATGAACTCCTTCGTAAGTATTTCAAAACTTGAAAACAATTACAATGTTATTAAAAAATGGTTAATTTACTAGGCAAGCGTTGTCTTCTGCTTGGCTGTTGCCACAGCTTCCGCCAGCCATCTCGGCTACGGCCTCGTCGGACACAACGTGTACAACGTCCACAACGTCAACCCAGCCGCTCACATCGCTTCCGGAAGTGTAAGTGTAAGCGCTGATGGTGCTGTGATCGCCGGCCCATCCGGTTCCGTCCGCACTAACAACGGTATCCACGGACACGGAGCTGGCGCTATCGTCGCTGGACCCGCTGGAGATGTGCGCACTGCAGCCGGACACGCTCAAGTCACTGGTCCAGGAGCCGAAGGACACGCTATTGCCCATGTTGCCCCAATTGCCCACTACGCTGGAGCTTACGCTCAACCTATTGCTCAACACGCTGTTATCGCTGGCCCAGCCACGCACACTACCATTGTTGGAGCTAGATCCTCTGCCACCCTTGTAGCTCCATCTGCTCATCATGGAGTCGGAGTGTATGCTGCTTCTGCTTCTCCCCTTGCCTACAACTCTGTTTATGGAGCTGCTCCAGCTTGGGGACACAGTGGTGTTGTTGCTTCCGTTGCTCAACAAGGTTGGGTCGCTGCTCCAGCTGTAGCTACCACCTGGGGAAATCATGGCGCTGTTCTTGCCGGACATGGAGTGTATGGTCATCATGGTTGGTAATTTGATTGCTCAAATACGTATTTGTAAATTTTGTAAATATATGAAAATTAAACTTTATATCTTATCTTATATATGTATTTCATTTATCCTACATTTTCTCAAATACTTAGTTACAATCCCCAGTAATACAACGATATAGTACCAATATTGTTTGCCATATTGGCTCAATGTGGTTTGGGTTAACATAGTACTAGATTACTAGAATATTGTATTTTAATATTGGAATTATATTTTTCATCAATATAGGCAGAATATTGCAAACCAATATTGTATTCTCATACGAGATCTATATTAAATAAATATTGCATTTTCAAGGATTCCTTATATTATATGATTATTGCCCCACAATATAAGATAAATATAACATATCCATATTTACCCAATATGAGTAAATATGTAAATGAAATATTTATTCTATATTTTATATGTTGATTAAAATATATAATAAAAACTCAAAATTCATAATAAATATATATAATAATGTTTATTGCACATCAGAGATATAAAACATATAAAGTGTTATAGTGTAAATATATAAAAATAAATTAAAGGTAATTGTTAATAAAAAAAAGTGTTCGGTGATAAAGAATTAGTGTTGGGCGATTTTCCTTCCTTCCACCATCACGATCTCTAGCCGTAACCAGGAACATATATATTATTTTTGATATTTCATGTTCTGTCACATGATAGATGTGACTGTGTATTGCTTCTGGATAAATGATAAGGATTCTTCATTTTTCTAATTGGTGCGGAGTCTATTTTTATTTTTATTTTTCTTTTTATTGTCATTAGGTAATTGATGGATCAGTGACATTTGATCCCAAACATGTAATAATTGTGATTTATAGTTCATGTATTTTATATTTAAATAAACTTGGATTAATTTTAATTTTCTTTTGGTTATTTAATTCTTAATTCCTGCATTCACATCCTTACAAGCATTCTTCATTCAACTCTAATAATATGTTTAGTAAATTTGCATAATGATTGGCGAGTAATTGGGTCATTTCAAGGTTGGTTAATTAATTAATTCTTATACTAGAAATAAATACTGGAGTGGCCTTCGGTCGACTTCATTGTCCTTTCATTATCTGTATTTATTATAATGTTACATTTTGTATTAAATCCACTGTACAGTTGCTATAAAACAAATGTAATAAGTATTGTAACTAAGTATTTGAAGAAATGTAGGATAAATGAAATACATATATAAGATAAGATATAAAGTTTAATTTTCATATATTTACAAAATTTACAAATACGTATTTGAGCAATCAAATTACCAACCATGATGACCATACACTCCATGTCCGGCAAGAACAGCGCCATGATTTCCCCAGGTGGTAGCTACAGCTGGAGCAGCGACCCAACCTTGTTGAGCAACGGAAGCAACAACACCACTGTGTCCCCAAGCTGGAGCAGCTCCATAAACAGAGTTGTAGGCAAGGGGAGAAGCAGAAGCAGCATACACTCCGACTCCATGATGAGCAGATGGAGCTACAAGGGTGGCAGAGGATCTAGCTCCAACAATGGTAGTGTGCGTGGCTGGGCCAGCGACAACAGCGTGTTGGGCAATAGGTTGAGCGTAAGCTCCAGCGTAGTGGGCAATTGGGGCAACATGGGCAATAGCGTGTCCTTCGGCTCCTGGACCAGTGACTTGAGCGTGTCCGGCTGCAGTGCGCACATCTCCAGCGGGTCCAGCGACGATAGCGCCAGCTCCGTGTCCGTGGATACCGTTGTTAGTGCGGACGGAACCGGATGGGCCGGCGATCACAGCACCATCAGCGCTTACACTTACACTTCCGGAAGCGATGTGAGCGGCTGGGTTGACGTTGTGGACGTTGTACACGTTGTGTCCGACGAGGCCGTAGCCGAGATGGCTGGCGGAAGCTGTGGCAACAGCCAAGCAAAAGACAACGCTTGCCTAGTAAATTAAACATTTGTTAATAACATTGTAATTGTTTTCAAGTTTTAAAATACTTACGAAGGAGTTCATTTTGGTAGGAGTTGATTTGTCGACTTGGTTGGGTTGACTGATACTGTTTGAAAAGTTGCTCTACATTTTATATTATGTGAACGTCCTTCAACGACCATACAAGTTAAGGTTCCATTTTCGCAAATATTATTTGTTCAAATAAACTTTTACTTTTTTAGGTTCAAAATACTGCATGCAATGTCACATTCTTTAGTGTTATATTTCGATCAAAACATAATTAAAGATATCTTAAAATTGTATACATTTGACTTTATATTTACAATCACTAACAAGGAAATGGACCACTACGAAACCAGATTAACATATCGCGTACTTGAACTTGAGTCGTGTCGTGTAGCCGCGAACGTTTTATGCATAGAATTACTTTATCCGGATACCAAAATACATGTAGGTAAATATTGGTTATATTATTCGAAAGTCTTTCAACCACCTTACAAATTTAGGTTCCATGTTTGCTAATATTATTTGTTCAAATACTTTTTCTTTTTACGGTTCATATTACAACAAGCAATGCCACATTCTTTAGTGTTTACGATCAAAATATAATTAAAGGTAATTTTACGCGGAATCGGAATACATTTGACATTCACTAACAAGGAAGTGGACAAAAACGAAATTGAATTAATGTATCACGAACTTGAACTTGAGTCGTGTCTTGTGGCCGTGAATGTTTCTCTATGTTGAATTTAATTCGCTGGATTCAAAAGTACATGTGGTAGGAACATATTGGTTGTTACGAATGTTTCTTCGAATGACGTATTAATTCTAGATTTATCAATAAAAATGCGAGATTTTTCTGTTTACTCTACTATACTACACATATTATTTAAATTCCCATGTTGAATATTTTTTCTTACATTCGTGAACACATAATAATAGCAATTATACTTAACACCTGACGTTTTATAAATAGTACACACATTTAGGAAACTATAGACTTTTAGGCAATTTTAAAGTAATTCGTACATATTTCAAAAAACTTCTCAAGTAAAAGTTGCTAGAAATATTAATATATTTAACTATGTAAGAAAAACTTATTTTGTAATTCATTTCCTTTCCGAATTGTAAATCATATACGAGTAAATAAACACTTCCGGTTGAAATATATAAGTGATATTCTTTCGCGGCATATAAAAATCTTAAATTCAAAACTAGATCTTTTTGTTAAACCATATAAAACACACACACATACACCTCATTAAAAAAATAATTAAAATTAATTAAGGAACCCGCAAAACGAATATTTATATCTAAGTTTCGTTGGTGATCTTTTGTTCTGTTAAAATTACATTCTTTTATATATTAGACATAAGAAAATAAAAAATAACAAACTAAGGCACAAAGCACAGGTGCCTTGAACTCAGCTCTCCTTATAAGTAATATATGTGATGCGAACAGTGAAACTTTTCACTCTTACACCATGACAAATACCGAAATTTTTAAGTCTATTTTGATTCCCTATCAAAATGTAGTCATAGGCGTAGGTCATACGATTTATTGAATTCAATCCCCATACATTCGTATCGGCAACATAAATAAGATATTTAAGATTTTCCGTAGCAGTGTTTCTCTAACTGGTACATTTTTTAAAGAAATTGTTTAAACAAAAATATTAATATCTCCATTACGAACATACCTATTTTGGCTATAAGTTTTACAATGTGAAAAGACAAGAAAGGCGAGTGAAGCCCATTTCAGATTTTTGAAAACAGTATCTTAACCAGAAGTAACAGTTTAATCGTGCTACTTTTTCAGTTTCTCGGAAACGGCATGAGTTAGAGAAAAAAATTATCTAAATAAACGTCATGGTATTCAAATTTCTAGCAACTTTTGCTTGAAATATTCTTATGAAATATATACCATTTAATGAAAAACAGCATTTGATAATAGTTATTTTATGTTTATGTTTTCCTAGTTTACAATACACATTGATTTTGTTTCATCGTATCGTAAGGTGAATTTAAAACATTTCTTTTGATCCGATCATGTTACAGACACAACCGAATGCTTAACTCTTCTGTACTTCAAACTTAAGACTTGTATATGGTCTAGTTGTGCACCTTCTATTTTTGAAAAGAATATTCAAACCGGCAATGCATGTTTACTGTATGTATTTTTTGTTCTATCTCCAATATCACTAGAACGGCTGCACTTACGGCAAAAATAGTTATGTTCATAATGAAAGATATTAATATTTCGCACAACTTTTGTTTGAAAAGTTTCTTCAATAAATGTACTAGTTACGAGAAAACTGCTACCGAAAATTATGAGAATCTTGTTTACGTTGTCATGGATTCGCATGTATCTTAATAAATCGGATCATCTGCGCCTGTCAATATTTCGACAAGAAAACAAAATAGACTGAATTAGATAAATGACATTTCAGAATATTTCTGTAGAGTATTGGTTAGTTGTGATAGCTAGTACTTCAAAACCATTATAAATTGGTATTGGTATAATTTTCAACCCATTCATTTATATAAGGTAAGCTTGGTTTTCATATTGTTTCTGTTGGATTATTATTTTCTAATATTTATTTGTATAAAGTAATCTTACAATATTTTGTAGATTATATTGATAAAAAAAATTTAGAGCATATTTTAAAATTAATTATTATTTTTATAAGGGCAGTATTAAGGGGGGCTCCAAATTTTGGGGCCATATTACTCGGGAAGTGTACGGGCGATTGGATTGGTGTGAATCGCTCCAGTACCTTCAGAGGAATATAGGGCACAAATTTGGTCTTACGAGCGAGCGAGGACTAACATCCAAGTATATAAGTTATTTATATTTTTGGATTCAAGGCAACACCTTTTGTTAATGAAATTCTTTGATCCGAGAATGCTACAGACACACGACCGAGTGCTTTAGCTTCTTCGGTACTTCGTACGGCGAGCTAAAAACAAGATGCGAGTATAACAATATAAGGAACTGTAATGCCATCAATTGTTGGCTAAATTAGTCAATCTATCCAGCAATGGATGGCACTTTATATTATCGTTTCTTAGACTTTTTGTGCTTAAAATCTGAAATTAAGAAAAATGTTATTTAAAAAAAGTCTTACAATTCTTTGTAGATTATATTGATAAAAAAAATTGTGCATATTTTAAAATTCAAAATTATAATATTTTATAATTTTTTATGGCCTTTGGATTAACAATATGAAATAAACTTGTACAAATAAAATGTCTTAGAATGTTTAGTAGAATATTTGGGTGCTTCATTAATTTTTCTAAGGGCAATATTAAGGGGGGCATCGCATATATTACTCATAAGGCGAGCTGGACGCATCGGTGCGTTGTAGGTACTAAATCTTGTTTTTTAATCAAAAATATCTGGTGGCCTGTAAAAGAAAGTAAAAATTAAATTAAAGAGTTTTGAGTTACAAAATGTAATATTATTGCCTTGACTCTACATAATATATATATATATATATATATATATATATATATATATATATATATATATATATATATATATATATATATATATATATATATATTGCCACGGCAAATCCACACCGGCTAGCTCGTAGGTGGATTTGGCACACACCCTTTATAATTATGACGTCGTTGGTAAGAAATGTAAACGAAATCGGGATTAAACAAATTTATTACAAAATAGAAATCGGAACTTAACTGGGCTTAACGCCAATACAATACTAAAATAATAAATAATAAAATAAATAAAATAATTAAACGGGGAAAAGGATACGGATACTCTACCCGGTTTCTTTAAGACGTTGGACTTTAGACTAGTTGGTGTGTCTGCGCCAGTTCTCTTAGGAGAACGCCTTCCGTCTTCTTCTGTAGAGTATCCGCTCCAAACGAAATCAAATGAACAAATAAACGGTAGAACAACGGTAGAGCAACGGTAGAACAACGGTAGAACAACGGTAGAACAACGGTAGAATAAAGAATGAATCACGGTAGAATAACGAATGAGAAGGCGGAACGATAATCGAGATTAGCGGCAAAAAGTATCGTGACAGATAATAATTTTCTAATCAACAAACTCTAAAACAAAACCAATTGCAACGCATGCCCATAAATTCTAAAAACGTAACAATATATATATATATATATATATATATATATATATATATATATATATATATATATATATATATATATATATATATAAGATATAACGTTTAACTTAAGATTTGTATATAGTCTAGATGGGCACCTCCTATTTTTGATAAGAATATTCAAACCGGACGTGCATGTTTCCTCTATGGATTATTTGTTCTATCTCCAATATCACTAGAACGACTGCACTTATGATAAATATAGTTATGTTCATAATGACAGATATTAAGATTTCGCACAATTTTTGATTGAAAAGTTAGTTTAATAAATATACCAGTTACGGTAAATCCGCAATGCAAAATCTTATAACAAATAATAATAATATAGATAGTCAAAATATGAATAATGTATGTCATTTTGCACTGTTTAACACAAATAGATCGACTGAGAAGGTGAATTTTAAAGAATCAGCATTTATGTTTCATATTGAAGAAACAATATTTAATAGCATAATAAAATAATAGGCTAATTGGTACAATTTCAGTGTATTACTGTGGAGTATTGGTATTTTTTCACAGTTTGATTAGAATATATACGTAAAAGAAAGTTCTGTGTTGGCCATAACCGATACTTTACATGAAAGATCTATCTCGTTTTACACGGTTATAATTTGTACTATTTTGTGTGGAACGTATCTACCGTTTAAATCGAAGGACAGGTGTATCTAGTGAAATACATACAGATTTTACTTAAAACCAGAGACTAGAGATAGTCTCTGATAAAACTTATTATACTTTCTTGTCCGTTCACTATCTGTATTTATTATGTCTAATTTTGTATTAAATTTACTGTATGGTTGTTATAAAACAAATGTAATAAGTGTTGTAATTAAGTGTTTGCAGAAATGTAGGATTAATGAAATACATATATAAGATAAGATATAAAGTTTAATTTTCATATATTTACAAAATTTACAAATACGAATTTGAGCAATCAAATTACCAACCATGATGACCATACACTCCATGTCCGGCAAGAACAGCGCCATGATTTCCCCAGGTGGTAGCTACAGCTGGAGCAGCGACCCAACCTTGTTGAGCAACGGAAGCAACAACACCACTGTGTCCCCAAGCTGGAGCAGCTCCATAAACAGAGTTGTAGGCAAGGGGAGAAGCAGAAGCAGCATACACTCCGACTCCATGATGAGCAGATGGAGCTACAAGGGTGGCAGAGGATCTAGCTCCAACAATGGTAGTGTGCGTGGCTGGGCCAGCGACAACAGCGTGTTGGGCAATAGGTTGAGCGTAAGCTCCAGCGTAGTGGGCAATTGGGGCAACATGGGCAATAGCGTGTCCTTCGGCTCCTGGACCAGTGACTTGAGCGTGTCCGGCTGCAGTGCGCACATCTCCAGCGGGTCCAGCGACGATAGCGCCAGCTCCGTGTCCGTGGATACCGTTGTTAGTGCGGACGGAACCGGATGGGCCGGCGATCACAGCACCATCAGCGCTTACACTTACACTTCCGGAAGCGATGTGAGCGGCTGGGTTGACGTTGTGGACGTTGTACACGTTGTGTCCGACGAGGCCGTAGCCGAGATGGCTGGCGGAAGCTGTGGCAACAGCCAAGCAAAAGACAACGCTTGCCTAGTAAATTAAACATTTGTTAATAACATTGTAATTGTTTTCAAGTTTTAAAATACTTACGAAGGAGTTCATTTTGGTAGGAGTTGATTTGTCGACTTGGTTGGGTTGACTGATAATTTTTTGAAATGGGGTCTATATTTTATAGTCGAGCAGCGACCTTAAAATTGTAGTTGTAATATATTCGCAAAATACTTATGTTTCAATATGATTTACTTTTACTTTTGACAATCATAGAATTTTTAGATAATGATAATTATTGGTATATATCATTGTAGAATGGATAAAGATAAAACGTAAACTTAATTAAATCGAACATTGTAATTTAATTTTTCAGTAAATAGTACATTTTTCGATGATACTTCACAAATAGATATGTTTTATTATAATTTACTTTTACTTTTGATAGTCTAGACATTTTATTTAACGATCATTGATATACATCCCAAGCAACAATTAATGCGATTATTGCCGTCAATGACCTCCCTGTTGTCGACATTTTGTGACGACTATAGTTGTCGTGTGTACGACTAAACGGCCATCTATTTGACGTCACTTATATACTACTATTGACGACATTTAGAAATACTTTCTTCGTCTATTGTCGTATATTTTTGACACCTTTTTACGGATCTCGGTGACATCAATATAAACCACAATAACTACCACTATTGACGACTTTATGTATTTAAAACTTGTTTGGATTTACAATAAAATATATAGCAATATATGAATATTCGTTTTTATTGTTTCTTTAAGTAGAAGTATATATATATATATATATATATATATATATATATATATATATATATATATATAAATAAATAAAAATTAAGATAATTAAAATTAATTAATAAAGTATATATCCTTAAAAATAACAAATAATAAAATATTCCATCAAGAAAAATTATTATCAAAATAGTAGTATATAAAGTGTATATATTATTATATATTATTTATTGTTTTGTATTTGTATAGTATATACTAAGCAGGAAAATCCTGCGATACTTTGTGTGCAGCCGATAAACTCTCCGACACACATTATACAATATATTTTGTATGCCCCAGAAGTTTTAAGTCACGTCGGTTATGAGAAAATTGCTGTTTTAATATTTTGAATTCTGTCCTCATTTTATCCAAATTATCGTTTATTAACTCGATTATAGTCATAAATGGAAGTAACCTACACGGTGACGTATGCATAGAAATATATATTTGAATATTAATACACGCAACAATGCTTGAAAATAATTTGTAATAATCTACAGTTTAAAATATCAATAATTGAAAATAAATATATCAATATCCGATACGGCCCGTTATAGTCTTAACTACTAAAGAATATTAGTTAAAATTTATAAATATGGATTGTAATTCCGTTAAATGGAATATTATTATCGCATGAATATTTCAGCATAAGAAATCGTAGCAACCAATATGTACCCACATGCATTTTGGTATCCGGAGAAAGTAATTCTATGCATAATACGTTCACGGCTACAGGACACGACTCAAGTTCAAGTTCGCGATATGTTAATCTGGTTTCGTAGTGGTCCAATTCCTTTTGAGTGTTTGTAAATATAAAGTCAAATGTATACAATTTTAAGATATCTTTAATCATATTTTGATCGAAATATAACACTAAGAAATGTGACATTGCATGCAATATTTTGAACCTCAAAAAGAAAAAGTTTATTTGAACAAATAATATTTGCGAACATGGAACCTAAACTTGTACGGTCGTTGAAGGACGTTCACATAATATAAAATGTAGAGCAACTTTTCAAATAGTATCAGTCAACCCAACCAAGTCGACAAATCAACTCCTACCAAAATGAACTCCTTCGTAAGTATTTTAAAACTTGAAAACAATTACAATGTTATTAACAAATGCTTAATTTGCTAGGCAAGCGTTGTCTTCTGCTTGGCTGTTGCCACAGCTTCCGCCAGCCATCTCGGCTACGGCCTCGTCGGACACAACGTGTACAACGTCCACAACGTCAACCCAGCCGCTCACATCGCTTCCGGAAGTGTAAGTGTAAGCGCTGATGGTGCTGTGATCGCCGGCCCATCCGGTTCCGTCCGCACTAACAACGGTATCCACGGACACGGAGCTGGCGCTATCGTCGCTGGACCCGCTGGAGATGTGCGCACTGCAGCCGGACACGCTCAAGTCACTGGTCCAGGAGCCGAAGGACACGCTATTGCCCATGTTGCCCCAATTGCCCACTACGCTGGAGCTTACGCTCAACCTATTGCTCAACACGCTGTTATCGCTGGCCCAGCCACGCACACTACCATTGTTGGAGCTAGATCCTCTGCCACCCTTGTAGCTCCATCTGCTCATCATGGAGTCGGAGTGTATGCTGCTTCTGCTTCTCCCCTTGCCTACAACTCTGTTTATGGAGCTGCTCCAGCTTGGGGACACAGTGGTGTTGTTGCTTCCGTTGCTCAACAAGGTTGGGTCGCTGCTCCAGCTGTAGCTACCACCTGGGGAAATCATGGCGCTGTTCTTGCCGGACATGGAGTGTATGGTCATCATGGTTGGTAATTTGATTGCTCAAATTCGTATTTGTAAATTTTGTAAATATATGAAAATTAAACTTTATATCTTATCTTATATATGTATTTCATTAATCCTACATTTCTGCAAACACTTAATTACAACACTTATTACATTTGTTTTATAACAACCATACAGTAAATTTAATACAAAATTAGACATAATAAATACAGATAGTGAACGGACAAGAAAGTATAATAAGTTTTATCAGAGACTATCTCTAGTCTCTGGTTTTAAGTAAAATCTGTACGTATTTCACTAAATACACCTGTCCTTCGATTTAAACGGTAGATACGTTCCACACAAAATAGTACAAATTATAACCGTGTAAAACGAGATAGATCTTTCATGTAAAGTATCGGTTATGGCCAACACAGAACTTTCTTTTACGTATATATTCTAATCAAACTGTGAAAAAATACCAATACTCCACAGTAATACACTGAAATTGTACCAATTAGCCTATTATTTTATTATGCTATTAAATATTGTTTCTTCAATATGAAACATAAATGCTGATTCTTTAAAATTCACCTTCTCAGTCGATCTATTTGTGTTAAACAGTACAAAATGACATACATTATTCATATTTTGACTATCTATATTATTATTATTTGTTTTAAGATTTTGCATTGCGGATTTACCGTAACTGGTATATTTATTAAACTAACATTTCAAACAAAAGTTGTGCGAAATATTAATATCCTTCATTATGAACATAACTATTTTTATCATAAGTGCAGTCGTTCTAGTGATATTGGAGATAGAACCAGAAATCCATAGTGGAAACATGCACTTCCGGTTTGAATATTCTTATCAAAAATAGGAGGTGCACATCTAGACTATATACAAGTCTTAAGTTCGACAGTTTTGGCTCTAGAGCGTTCACAGACAGACACACAGACGTCATTCCAAAAATAGTCATATTCGATTCAGGGAAGCTGAAAACTAGTGATGGGCATAATCGGATTATTTCAAGAATCAAATTCTACCGATTCGATTATTTTAATAATCGGTTGATAATTCGAATTAATATCAGAGATATACTTTATGGCGGACATGGACCTATAACTGAGCTGTATCTGAGATGAGTATGTTATATTACCTACATATCTCTGATGTGTAAATTGTTTTGCTGGGATATTTCGTTATTTAACAAAACCTAAATATTGCAACTTCAAAACTCTTTAATATATATATATATATATATATATATATATATATATATATATATATATATATATATATATATATATATATATATATATATTTAAATTGAAATTGGAGCTTCCCTTAACACTGCCCTTATAAAAATAATTAAAACACTGAAAAATTCTACTAAAAATTCTAAGAAATTTTATGTCAGCAAGATTGTTTCATTTTGCTAACCCAATGCGCGAAAAATATGATTAAATAGTATAATTTTGAATTTTAAAATAAGCACTCAAATTTTTTTATCAATGTAATCGATAAAAAATTGTAAGTTTTTTTATATTTATAACATTTTTACTTTCTTTTACAGAGTAATAAGTAAATTTTTTTGGTGATCCCTAGATCACCAAAAAAATCGAACTCGAGATTTCAACGGATATACACGTTTTGAGCTTCCCTGAATCGAATGTGACTATTTTCGGAGTGACGTCTGTGTGTGTGTGTGTGTGTGTATCTGAACGCTCTAGAGCCGAAACTGTCCAACGTAAAATTATGAGACTTCAAACTTAAGACTTGTATATGCCTTAGATGTGCACCTCCTATTTTTGAAAAGAATATTCAAACCGGCAGTGCATGTTTACTCTGCATTTTTTGTTCTATCTCTAATATCACGAGAACGGATGCACTTACGGCAAAAATAGTAATGTTCATAATGAAAGATATTAATATTTCGCACAACTTTTGTTTGAAAAGTATTTTTTCAATAAATGTACCAGTTACGAGAAAACCGCTACCGAAAATTTTAAGAATCTTGTTTACGTTATCATGGATTCGAATGTAGCTTAATTAATCGGATCATCTGCGCCTGTCAATATTTCGACAAGAAAACAAAATGGTCTGAATTAGATAAATGACATTTCAAAATATTTCTGTTGAGAATTGGTTAGTTTTGATAGTTTTAGTACTTCATAACCATTACAAATTGGTATTGGTATAATTTTCAACCCATTCTATATATAAGGTAAGCTTGGTTTTCATATTGTTTCTGTTGGATTAATATTTCCTAATATTATATTTTTATAATCAATAAATATTGATGAAAACTACGTAAAAGAAAGTCCCGCGTTGGCCACAACCCATTTTTACTTTCTTTTACAGAGTAATAAGTAAGTATTGTAATCATGAAAAATTTCGAACTCGAGATTTCAACGGATATATATGTTTTGACCTTCCCTGAATCGAATGTGACTATTTTCGGAATGACGTCTGTGTGTCTGTGTGTGTGTGTGTCTGTGTGTGTGTGTGTGTGTGTGTGTCTGTGTGTGTGTGTGTCTGTGAACGCTCTAGGGCCAAAACTGTCGAACGAAAAATTATGAAACTTCAAACTTAAGACTTGTATATACCCTAGATGTGCACCTCCTATTTTTGAAAAGAATATTCAAACCGGTAGTTCATGTTTACTCTATACATTTTTTGTTCTATCTCCGATATCACTAGAACGGCTACACTTACGGCAAAAATAGCAATATTCATAATGAAAGATATTAATATTTCGCACAACTTTTGTTTGAAAAGTTTCTTCATAAATTGTACCAGTTATGAGAAAACTGCTACGAAAAAACTCAAATATCTTATTTACGTTGCCATGGTGATACCTACAAATGTGACTAATTTTATTATTTTTAAAACGAATCAACCATGAGTTACATCATTTGTTTCTTGTTTATTGAGAACAAACAAGCATTCCTTTGACAGTTATCTGTATGAATTAATATTTAAAATATTGATTTCTTATTAGAATAAATTGTATCAGGTAAATTATTATAGAATCAATTTATATTATATATTTGCTGACATAATTAATTAACAATTTCAGAGTTTTACTGTGAAATTTGACTGTTTAAGAGTGAATACGATAAGTACTTCAAATTCAGATCCATTATAAATTGGTATAATTATCCAGTTATTTTCATTATATATTAATATCTATCTATTGAAAACTACGTAAAAGAAAGTTGAGTGCAGGCCACTCCAGATATTTTTCTTAATGAGGTGTATGTGTGTGTGCTTTATACGGTGTAACAAAATAATATAGTTTTGAGTATAAGATTTTTATATCATGGGAATTTAAATTATATGTGTACAATTGTATAGTAGAGTAAACAGAGAAATCTCGCATTTTTATTGATAAATCTACGTCATTCGAATAAACATTCGTAACGACCAATATGTTCCTACCACATGTACTTTTGTATCCAGCAAATGTAATTGAGCATAGACAAATATTCACGGCCGCACGACACGACTCAAGTGTCAAGTTCGTGATAAATTAATTTAATTTCGTTTTTGTCCACTTCCTTGTTAGTCATTGTAAACATATTGTCAAATGTATTCCGATTTCGCGTAAAATTCCTTTTAATTCTATTTTGATCGTAAACACTAAAGAATGTCGCATTGCTTGTTGTAATATGAACCTTAAAAAGAAAAAGTATTTGAACAAATAATATTAGCAAACATGGAACCCTTATTTGTAAGGTTGTTGAAGGACATTCGCGTAATATAACCAATATGTACCTACATATATTTTGG
Organism: Leistus spinibarbis; assembly: GCA_933228885.1. Taxonomy (NCBI): domain Eukaryota; kingdom Metazoa; phylum Arthropoda; class Insecta; order Coleoptera; family Carabidae; genus Leistus; species Leistus spinibarbis. Next base: position 4,464,507 of record OW121810.1, on the reverse strand, counting down.
TATCCGGAGAAAGTAATTCAATGCATAAAACGTTCGCGGGTACACGACACGACTCAAGTTCAAGTACGCGATATGTTAATCTGGTTTCGTATTGGTCCATTTCCTTGTTAGTGATTGTACATATAAAATCAAATGTATACAATTTTAAGATATTTTTAATTATGTTTTGATCGAAATATAACACTAAAGAATGTGACATTGCATGCAGTATTTTGAACCTAAAAAAGTAAAAGTTTATTTGAACAAATAATATTTGCGAAAATGGAACCTTAACTTGTATGGTCGTTGAAGGACGTTCACATAATATAAAATGTAGAGCAACTTTTCAAACAGTATCAGTCAACCCAACCAAGTCGACAAATCAACTCCTACCAAAATGAACTCCTTCGTAAGTATTTTAAAACTTGAAAACAATTACAATGTTATTAACAAATGCTTAATTTGCTAGGCAAGCGTTGTCTTCTGCTTGGCTGTTGCCACAGCTTCCGCCAGCCATCTCGGCTACGGCCTCGTCGGACACAACGTGTACAACGTCCACAACGTCAACCCAGCCGCTCACATCGCTTCCGGAAGTGTAAGTGTAAGCGCTGATGGTGCTGTGATCGCCGGCCCATCCGGTTCCGTCCGCACTAACAACGGTATCCACGGACACGGAGCTGGCGCTATCGTCGCTGGACCCGCTGGAGATGTGCGCACTGCAGCCGGACACGCTCAAGTCACTGGTCCAGGAGCCGAAGGACACGCTATTGCCCATGTTGCCCCAATTGCCCCAATTGCCCACTACGCTGGAGCTTACGCTCAACCTATTGCTCAACACGCTGTTATCGCTGGCCCAGCCACGCACACTACCATTGTTGGAGCTAGATCCTCTGCCACCCTTGTAGCTCCATCTGCTCATCATGGAGTCGGAGTGTATGCTGCTTCTGCTTCTCCCCTTGCCTACAACTCTGTTTATGGAGCTGCTCCAGCTTGGGGACACAGTGGTGTTGTTGCTTCCGTTGCTCAACAAGGTTGGGTCGCTGCTCCAGCTGTAGCTACCACCTGGGGAAATCATGGCGCTGTTCTTGCCGGACATGGAGTGTATGGTCATCATGGTTGGTAATTTGATTGCTCAAATTCGTATTTGTAAATTTTGTAAATATATGAAAATTAAACTTTATATCTTATCTTATATATGTATTTCATTAATCCTACATTTCTGCAAACACTTAATTACAACACTTATTACATTTGTTTTATAACAACCATACAGTAAATTTAATACAAAATTAGACATAATAAATACAGATAGTGAACGAACAAGAAAGTATAATACGTTTTATCAGAGACTATCTCTAGTCTGGTTTGGTTTTAAGTAAAATCTGTACGTATTTCACTAAATACACCTGTCCTTCGATTTAAACGGTAGATACGTTCCACACAAAATAGTACAAATTATAACCGTGTAAAACGAGATAGATCTTTCATGTAAAGTATCGGTTATGGCCAACACAGAACTTTCTTTTACGTAGTTTTCATTAGAAATATGTATATATTCCAATCAAACTGTCAAAAAATACCAATACTCCACAGTAATACACTGAAATTGTATCAATTAGCTAATTATTTTATTATGTTATCAAATATTGTTTCTTCAATATTATACATAAATGCAAATTCTTTAAAATTCACCTTCTCAGTCGATCTATTTGTATTAAACAGTGCAAAATGATATACTGTTACGATGCGTTTTAAATATGTGTGTTATAACTACGAGTATATCCGTTTATTAAATAGGATATTATATGAGCACCAGTCTTCTTTTAATTCTGTATTTCAGAACGTATAACCATTTGCAGTCTATCTGCCAGTGAAATAGGTCGTGTATTGAGAGTGATTTAGTGAGTGATAAAAGTGTTGTGAATTATTATTTGAGGTGAGGTTGATAGCTAATCTATAACGTATTATGATATTTGGTTATTCTACTATATGTATTAATATTGAGTATGAATTGGTATTAATCAATATGTGAGGTTGATAGCGCTAATCTATGATATATTGATAATTGGGTATTCTATTATTTGTATTAATGTTGAGATATATGGAGTACGACTAGGTATGTGTGAAAGGAGACTAATCTGTGGAATTGTTATTGATATTAATATATGGACCATGGGACGAAGTGTCCGGATTGGTATTGAGATATAATTATGGAGTAAAGTAAAGAATATGAGCTAGACATATTAAATGAGTATTGAGATAATACTAAAGAGTTGAATATATATGATATGAGTTGTGTTGAATATGTGAGGAGGATGACTATTGACAAAGACCTGGCTGACGGTATGTTCGGGGGCCCAACGTTGGCCTGGCTGGTGGATCCGGGGCCCAACGGTGGCCTGTCTAGGGGTCCCAACGGTGACACCACTGGTTGATGTGTTCACTAGGAGGTGGTCCCAACAACGGTCAGAGTGTGGCGTGTGTCGCGCACGGAAGACCCTTCATACGTAACCTATACGCTTACGTATGAGGTTGACTAATTAACTTGCGTTGACGGTTGAGGGTTGATTATATGGGGTTTTGGTATGACCCTGTGTGCAAAATATGCATACCGGGGGACGTTTTATTTATTTACGACCATACTAAAATATGCCTCACCCCAAATATTTTACATAATATAGATTAGGGTGTGTTTGAACAAATTCAATCATAAAAATTAAAAATTAAAAAATATATATTACAATGTAAATATATGAATTATGAGGGTTCATATATATATAACATATATGTTACAATGTATATTACATTTGCGATATATTACATTGTAACATATCTAAGATATATTGTAACATTATTACGTGTATATTATGTTAACAAAAATATATGTGAACATATAATTTTGCTGTTTCTTTTTATATATGTTTAAACCATTTAACTATGTATTCCTTTATTTGTTTGTTATAATTAACATTTGTTTTTATTTCTGTTGACTTGAAAAATAAAAGGAACAATATATTGTTCAACTTCAGAATATTAAAACAAGGTATATTGATTTAATAATAAATAATATTTATAATATTTTTAAATATATATATTTAATTTGTTCATTCTTATAATTGGTATATTAATGGGAAATAAACAAAAATGTAGTTATATTACCAATATATATTCATATAATTTATAAACATATATAGGTACTTGGTTTTATATATTATTGTAACATGTTCATAGTTTCATTAATAAATGCTAATTTCAATAATTTAACGAATAATATTCTATATAACATATTGGAGAAAAGAAATCCTTTTGCACCCACAACCAGCTAAATAGTGGCTTAATATTGTTAGTATTATCTTATGTGTTATTGTTATTAACAAATAAGACGTCCCTCGACATGCGTAATTTGGACTTAAACGTCGATTTTCTCCAAGTCTGTTTTTTTAATTAAATTTTTATGATTGCATTTGATGAAACACACCTTAATCTATATTATATAAAATATTTGGGGTGCGTCATATTTTAGTATGGCCGTAAATTAATTAAACGTCCCACGGCATGCGTATTTTGGACTTCAATGTCGGTTTTCTCCAAATACATATTTTTTTTATTTAATTTTTATGATTGCATTTGATTCAACACACCCTAATCTATAATATATGTAATATTTGAGGTTTGTCCTATTTTAGTATGGTCGTAAATAAATAAAACGACCCTCGGCATGCGTAATTTGGACTTCAATGTCGGTTTTCTCCAAATACATATTTTTTTTATTTAATTTTTATGATTGCATTTGATTCAACACACCCTAATCTATAATATATGTAATATTTGGGGTGAGTCCTATTTTAGTATGGTCGTAAATAAATAAAACGTAGGATCGCAAGGTTTATCGTACTGGTTCTGCACGGAATTTTTGCTGTAATTACTAATTTATAGTAGATTTTATAATTTTTTATTATAGTATAGATCACATAATAGTTTATAAACATAAATATACTAATTACAACATCGCTAATTATGTATAAACAAGGTTTTAAGCATAAAAACAAAAATGATCTCAGGGATCCAATCCAGTTATATATTGGGAACAAACGAATCCCAATCCCAAGCTAACTTCAACAAGCTAAAACACAAACACCAACAAAAGAATTGAATTTTCCACTAGATTCAAATGTTGCTTCTTCCATTTCACAATCTGTCAAATAAGTATAAAATCTTTGAACCGAATATAAAATGGATTTACCAGAATGGAATTTTAGTAAAGAATCACAGTCAGAATTAGATAGATTTCTAGCTGTGGTTGAAAAGCAAACATGCAATGATAACATACAAGATATCTTTGATAAATTTCCTGATTTGATTCAAAATCAATCGAGTTCGATTACAGAACAAAAAAATACATCCAAGAGCATCAAAACAATTGAAGATAATGTTGAAACGATTAAAATGGAGGATATTGATGAAATTATAAAAAAACAAGCAATTTCTACACAAATATCTGATTTATCAGTTTGTAATTTGACTCTAACTGAACCAGATTCGAATGAAAACATTGATGAATTCATGAAATATATTCAAGAAACTCTTGAAACCGATGCAACCGAATTAGAAGATAGCGATATTGTAAAATTAGTATCATTTGATGATAAAAATGTAATATTTTTGTTTAAAACTATTTATAAAAGTTTATCTGATCAAGGATTATTTTTATTGAATCATTCAATTGTTTCTTGTACACAAATTATAACGAATAATGTTGCAAAATTGTTTTGTAAATATATATTGTTCAACAAATTAAAAGAAACTGCTCCAAATACAGCATTAAAATCAATTCTAAAAGAATTTTCGGAAACTTATCCCCAAATAACTAGAACTGATTTGTTCATTCCGATATTTTTGAACGATAGCCAGTCTAGCAAATGGCAAGAATTTGTTTTAAACATTTTGGAAGGCAACGAGAGAACTTTGTTTTTAAGGTATTTCTTTTATATATTACTTTTTAGCTCGCCGTACGTAGTACCGAAGAAGCTAAAGCATTCGGTCGTGTGTCTGTAGCATTCTCGGATCAAAAAATTTCAGTAAGAAAAAGTATTCGTCTCGTCGCCCTGATTCCAAAAATGTATATAACTTATATACTTGGATGTTAGTCGTCGCTCGTAAGACCAAATTTGTGCCCTCTACTCCTTTGAAGGTACCGGAGCGATTCACTCCAAATTTGTTACACATATTATTTGGCATCCCATTTGAATCCGCTCGCAGTATAAATCCAATCGCCTGTATACTTCCCGAGTTATAGGGCCCCAAAATTTGGAGCCCCCCTTAATACTGCCCTTATAAAAATAATTGAAACACTTAAAAATTCTACTAAAAGTTCTTAGATATTTTTTGTCTACAAGATTTTTTCATTTTGTTAACCCAAAGCCCGAAAAAAATTATTAAATATTATAATTTTGAATTTTAAAATATGCACTAAATTATTTTTTTATCAATATAATCTAAATTTGGTACACATATTATTTGGCATCCCAATTGAATCCGCTCGCAGTATAAATCCAATCGCCCGTATACTTCCCGAGTTATAGGGCCCCAAAATTTAGAGCCCCCCTTAATACTGCCCTTATGAAAATAATTAATACACTTAAAAATTCTACTAAAAATTCTAAGATATTTTATATCTACAAGATTTTTTCATTTTGTTAATCCAAAGCCCGAAAAAAATTATTAAATATTATAATTTTGAATTTTAAAGTATGAACTAAAATTTGTTTTTATCAATATAATCTAAAATTAAATGTAAGACTTTTTACACCTATAACATATTTTCAAATTGTTAACCAAAAAGCCATAATAATTAAAAAGCACTGCTCGCACCGCATATTTTACCTAAGGGCGAGCTCTACGCGTTGGTGCGTTTTACGCGTACCAAATCTTGTTCTAACCGTAGCGATATTTAAAATGAACGGCAATTTTACTAGTCGATGTTGAATTATTATAATACTAGGGCCACCCGTCGTCACCATGTGACCATATGATATACAGAACATTGGTCAGTTTTGACCAATCATGTTTCTAAATATGTTTGAATTATTTCTTCAAGATTTCCTTAATAATTAGAATTATAAATGTACTTGCTTGCAGTTATTATAATTTGACCAACTATAGAATCTTACCGCAACTCATATTTTCAAAAATCACTGCTTTTAGGCCATTTTGAAGAGAACATATTTACTATGAATTAAAATAAATTGTATTTGCTGAAAATATATGCAAATTAGGCAATAATTATTTCATATTAAATACTTAAAAATTGAATGACTCCCCTTAAACTTAAGATTTACAGTTTCAAACAATGTTTCCGTAACTCGTACGTCACTAATTCACATTGAAATGCTGTTTTTGACGCTCACGTGGTAGCACTTTTATTTATATTTGTTCTTTGGTCGGTCATTTTAACATAAATGCTTAAAATAGCGACATTCACAAACTTCAAATTAGAATAAATAAAACTTAATTTTATTAACTAACAATTATTTATATTTGTCATTGACATACTTAATCAATATAATATAGCAGATGCCACTCTGTGTAAAGTACACAACACACTAAATACACTTCAAATCATCAAATGAATTGAAGATTTAACACAAAAACTTTTTTTGACTGATTTCATTCTGACGTTTGATTCGTTTTTGTCTATTTCAAAGCAGACTGACCTTCAGCAGAGTAGTAATTGTTTTATTTCAGTATAAACTATTTGATTGTTTTATAACATTAGCAGCCAGCATGGCGCAGTGGTTACCTCGATCCCCGTTTATGCCAATTTGTATTTTTACAAAAAGCATTCTACACACATTTCTGGATAATTATATTATTAAAAAATGTTTTTCAGAGATTTCGTATACATTTGCAATGAGTTGGAACCATGGCATATATCAACGTTGCAATCTTTAATTTCTATACAAACTGAAGACAATGTGAAACGCCGTCTGATTCATTTAATCGATATATCTAATGATAAATTTACGGAAGAAAAATTATTTATAAAATTCCTTATAACGTTGATACAATGTTTAGGAGGCGGATTTGAGGATTTGGAACAATTGTTACACAATATCATTGAAAAAAATCAAACTTTATTGAAAAATCTAGCGCAACGTGCACTTGAAGATTGGGCAAATGCTTATAATAATAATAAGAGTAATACACTATTTGTACAAAAATTACATTAAATATGAATGTAGTATATAAAATAAGTTTTGTAATAATAATTATTTTTAACGTCTATTCACTGTTTTTGACACTGCAGACATTCCATCCTCAAACCTAGTTTGGAATAGAACGTTTGCATTGTTAAACATACCATCCTTTAGCGAAACGATTATAAACTGAAAACAATTCATTTATATTAATTTTCAAACAATCGGCAAGTTTATTAAAATATTACATTTGTTTCACCTAATACTAAATTATTCATTAAAATAATAAAAATGAGTAACCTGTGAACTCTTGAAATACATTTTTAACATTTTGCCAATATTCTGCGTATGCGAAAGATCCAATGCTGCATCAACTTCATCCAAAATATAAATTGGAGCTGGTTTAAATCGTAGCATAGCTAAAATGAGCGAAAGAGCCACTAGTGATTTTTGCCCACCGCTCAATTCGCTCAAATTGTCTTTCCAAATACCACCAATACCAACTTTAATCTAAAACGTAATCAAAACGTTAAAAACGTACCAATTAAGATCAAATTTACAGTTTCGGAAATAAAAAATAAAAACTATAATAAATAACACCTATTTTGGAAGTTTTAATTTTTTATCTCCGAAACTGTAAATTCAAAAAGAAAACATTATTTATGCAATTACGAATTCACTGATCATTTTACTTTCTTTTACAGAGTAATAAGTAAATATAGGGATCACCAAAAAAATCGAACTCGAGATTTCAACGGATATACACGTTTTGAGCTTCCTTGAATCGAATGTGACTATTTTCGGAGTGAACGCTCTAGAGCCGTAACTGTCCAACATAAAATTATGAAACTTCAAACTTAAGACTTGTATATGATCTAGTTGTGCACCTCCTATTTTTGAAAAGAATATTCAAACCGGCAGTGCATGTTTACTCTATGCATTTTTAGCTCGCCGTAGGTAGTACCGAAGAGGCTAAAGCATTCGGTCGTGTGTCTGTAGCATACTCGGATCAAAAAATTTCATTAAGAAAAAGTGTTCGTCTCGTCGCCCTGATTCCGAAAAGGTATATAACTTATATACTTGGATGTTAGTCGTCGCTCGTAAGACCAAATTTGTGCCCTCTACTCCTCTGAAGGTACCGGAGCGATTCACTCCAAATTTGGTACACATATTATTTGGCATCCCATTTGAATCCGCTCGCAGTTTAAATCCAATCGCCCGTATACTTCCCGAGTTATAGGGCCCCAAAATTTGGAGCCCCCCTTAATACTGCCCTTATAAAAATAATTGAAACACTTAAAAATTCTAAGATATTTTTTGTCTACAAGATTTTTTCATTTTGTTAACCCAAAGCCCGAAAAAAATTATTAAATATTATAATTTTGAATTTTAAAATATGCACTAAATTATTTTTTTATCAATATAATCTAAATTTGGTACACATATTATTTGGCATCCCAATTGAATCCGCTCGCAGTATAAATCCAATCGCCCGTATACTTCCCGAGTTATAGGGCCCCAAAATTTAGAGCCCCCCTTAATACTGCCCTTATAAAAATAATTAATACATTTAAAAATTCTAAGATATTTTATATCTACAAGATTTTTTCATTTTGTTAATCCAAAGCCCGAAAAAAATTATTAAATATTATAATTTTGAATTTTAAAGTATGAACTAAAATTTTTTTTTATCAATATAATCTAAAATTAAATGTAAGACTTTTTATATTAATAACATTTTTTCAAATTGTTAACCTAAGGGCGAGCTCTGCGCGTTGGTGCGTTTTACGCGTACCAAATCTTGTTTGTTCTATCTCTAATATCACGAGAACGGCTGCACTTACGGCAAAAATAGTTATGTTCATAATGAAAGATATTAATATTTTGCACAACTTTTGTTTGAAAAGTTTCTTCAATAAATGTGCCAGTTACGAGAAAACCGCTACCGAAAATGATGAGAATCTTGTTTACGTTGTCATGGATTCGAATGTAGCTTAATTAATCGGATCATCTGCGCCTGTCAATATTTCGACAAGAAAACAAAATGGTCTGAATTAGATAAATGACATTTCAAAATATTTCTGTAGAGTATTGGTTAGTTTTGATAGTTGGTACTTCAAAACCATTACAAATTCGTATTGGTATAATTTTCAACCCATTCATTTATATAAGGTAAGCTTGGTTGTCATATTGTTTCTGTTGGATTGTTATTTCCTAATATTATATTTTTATAATCAATAAATATTGATGAAAACTACGTAAAAGAAAGTCCCGCGTTGGCCACAACCCATTTTTTTTTTTATTGTTTATTTGGCGATTTTACGTCGCCTGTGTATTTTTTATAGGGCTGGGCTCAGTATCGGTGATCTGGCGATACTGGCGAAATTCCGATACTAAAAACTTCAGATACAATATTTCGGATTCAGATACATTTTACTATTGTCGATAAGACCGTTTAAAACGCTGTTTCTATATACCGGTCCGGAGTTATAGGGCCCCAAATACTGCCCTTAGTTAATTTTTTTAATTTTTAGTATTTTCTACTACAAATTCTAAGATAGTTAGATTTTTAGCCCAGGGGCTAAAAAAAAAATCTTTTATTTTAATATCAAAACATTTTATTACAAAAAATCTTCAAAAAATTATAAGACATTTTATATTTATAACGTTTTTACTGATTGTGAAACAGATGGTAAAAAAATTTAAAAATAATAATATTGAAATTTAAAATGTTGTCGATTGATTGCAACAATAAATTTTGTCCTCTAACAATTGTTATTGTTTTCATTATGGTATTTCATGTGTACGTAGAACTGTAAGTACCTAATTATGAAATGCGACAGCTTTAAAATATTCGATACATACTGTCCAGAACTTACTTCTTGGACAATATAATGCTGACAGAATATGGAAAATATCTGGAGTGGCCTGCACTCGACTTCCTTTTACTCAGTTTACTAAGTACTTAGCCTCACCGGCCTATGGCGCCACTGTCGCAAGAGATATAACCTATTGTGTAGTACATTATCTTAGACGGCTACTGTTAAAATTTCAGCCGAATCGGACTCGTAGTTTTGTTTTGAGCGCGTGTTTTGAGCGGGAGTATCCGCAGATTTTAGAAAAATGGAAAAAGAGCAATATCGGTCGGTGATTCGATTCTTGTTTTTGGAAGGGAAATCGACCACGTTGAACCAATTTTTGACGGTCGCCATCGAAGGAGAAGAGTCGCCGTGCCGTACACAGCATCCAAACGTTCTTTGATTTCGCTGCGCGATTTCCCTTCCAAAAACAAGAATCGAATCACCGACCGATATTGCCCTTTTTCCATTTTTCTAAAATTGCGGATACACCCGCTCAAAACAAAACTACGAGTCCGATTCGGCTGAAATTTTAACAGTAGCCGTCTAAGATAATGTACTACACAATAGGTTGTCTCTTGCGACAGTGGCGCCATAGTCCGGTGAGGCTAAGTACTTGTCGGACAGCCCTCGTGTATATATATATATATATATATATATATATATATATATATATATATATATATACACGAGGGCTGTCCGACAAGTACTTAGCCTCACCTAAAATATATATATATATATATATATATATATATATATATATATAACCAAAACCAACTATCAAACTAACCAAAACCAACTATTAAACTAACCAAAACCAACTATCAAACTAACCAAAACCAACTATCAAACTAACCAATACTCTACAGAAATATTCTGAAATGTCATTTATCTAATTGAGTCTATTTTGTTTTCCTATCAAAATAACAGATGATCCGATTTTATAAGCTACATCCTAATTCATGGCAATGTAAAAAACATATTTATAATGTTTCGTAGCATTTTTCTCGCAACTGGCACATTTTTTGAAGAAATGTTTCAAACAAAAGTTGTGCGAAATATTAATCTCTTTCATTATGAACATTACTATATTTGCCGTAAGTGTAGCCGTTCTTGTGATATTGGAGATAGAAGAAACAAGCTTAGGTACAACGCACTTATGCGTCCAGCTCGCCTTATAAGTAATATATGCGATGCGAGCAGTTTTTAATAATTATGGCCTTTTGGTTAACTAATTGAAAAAATGTTATAGATACAAAAAGTCTTACATTTAATTTTAGATTATATTAAAAAAAAAAAAATTGTTCAAAATTTGAAATTCAAAATTATAATATTTTTTTCGGGCTTTGGGTTAACAAAATGAAAAAATCTTGTAGACAAAAAATATCTTAGAATTTTTAGTAGAATTTTTAAGTGTTTCAATTATTTTTATAACGGCAGTATTAAGGGGGGCTCTAAATTTTGGGGCCCTATAACTCGGGAAGTATACGGGCGATTGGATTTATACTGCGAGCGGATTCAATTGGGATGCCAAATAATATGTGTACCAAATTTAGATTATATTGATAAAAAAAAAATAGTACATATTTTAAAATTCAAAATTATAATATTTAATCATTTTTTTCGGGCCAAATATTATGTGTACCAAATTTGGAGTGAATCGCTTCGGTACCTTCAGAGGAGTAGAGGGCACAAATTTGGTCTTACGAGATACCGAGCGAGCGAGCGACGATTAACATCCAAGTATATATGTTATATACATTTTCGGAATCAGGGCGACGAGACGAACACTTTTTCTTAGTGAAATTTTTTGATCCGAGAATGCTACAGAACACACGACCGAATGCTTTAGCCTCTTCGGTACTACGTACGGCGAGCTAAAAATGCATAGACTAAACATGCACTTCCGGTTTGAATATTCTTTTCAAAAATAGGAGGTGCACATCTAACGCATATACAAGTCTTAAGTTTCATAATTTTAGGTTCGACAGTTTTGGCCCTAGAGCGTTCACACACACAGACAGACAGACGTCATTCCGAAAATAGTCAGATTCGATTCAGGGAAGGTCAATACGTGTATATCCGAGTTCGAAATATTTCATGATTCCAAGACAAGAAAGTAAAAACAAAATATTTGAATCGTCAGTAACTCAAACTATTTTTTAAAGTGAAATTAACTAAAATACAAAAATAATCCACTTAACGTCAACCAACACTATCCTATCTTTAATAATCCAGAAGAATATGTTTAATCTATGCTCCTAAAACATAACATTTAGTAATATTACCTCTAGTCCATCAAGAAGACCTTTTCCATCTGGTTGTTTTAATTTTGCGTCAGTTCCTGGCAGTAAAGTCGAAAATATCAATCCGAAATCTTTGCTGATTTGCTCGGCTGCAGTTTGCAAGAAATTGATTTTCCTTTCGTCCAATTCAGCAATTACTTGGAATAATTTCGCTTTATCATCTGCGACAATTTTGTACTTTTTCATCAGTTCTTTGTACTGTAAATAAAATTACAACATTTGCCTGACGCAAAAATATTCAATATTCAAACATTACTTGTTTCTCTTCTTGATCGAACAGTCTTTGGGCTTTGGCATTTACCATACGGCTCATTTTATTACGTTCATCTTGTACTTTTGCATATTGTTTACCTAATTCGTGGCCTTCCTTGTCTGACATGTTTTCTGCTTCCTGAATAGAATTATCATTCGATTTGTACTTTTTCTTCAAATCTGCTTCCTAAAAACCAACAAATATAACTTATAATTTATATAATTTAATCAACATTCGAGTTACAAACTTTTGCTTTGTAATCTCTACACTTTTCTTCCAATTCTTTGATTTTAAACGTCCGCTTTTTGATATCTAATTCCATTTGAAAAATGTGTGCAAGCAATTCAGTCTTTGCTTGCAATTTCTTTTGAATATCCTTATTTTTTGACGCCAAAACGGCTTTTTGTTCTTTAAATGCAACGTGTATTGTTGAGTAGTCTTCCTATTTTTATTTATTATTTTAATAGTTTGAATTTATTGTTTGTAAGTTGATTAATATACCTTTGCTTCTAAAGCAAGTTGATTCGTTTCCTCATATTTTTGTTTCGACTCAATAACATTCTGTTCACATTGCTTGATTTGATCCTGATCAGTTACAAGCGCATTTTGTAGTGAAATTATTTCTAATTTTAAAGATTCATATTCCTAAATAATCAAAACAATTGTGTAAATAACTAGACAAAATATGCGGCGAAATATTATACTTCTTCTTTATGTTTCCATTCTGCTTTGCTTTTTTCCGACGCCTTTTTCAGACGTTTCATATCATTTTCAGCGTCTTTCAACATTTGCTCTTTGTAGTTTTTCGAATTTTTAATTTTATTTTCGATATCTTTAGCTTTTGCCTTATTTGTTTTTTCTTCTTCATTCCAAGTTTTAATTTTTTGTGTTAGATCCGCTGTAAAATTTGGAATGTTTTTTTATGAGTTTACGCCAGTGCAGTGTGGCAATAAGTACCTATATTATTCTTTAAAATTTCAATTTCTTGTTGAAGTTGATAATGCGATGAGTTTTGAAGTCGTTCTCGAACCACACTGAGCTCATGTGTTTTCATATCACATCTATTTTTGAGCTCTAGATATCTATCACTAACTCTGAGCATATTTTGTAGTTCGGTTTCGATTTGCATTAATTCCTGTTCTTTCGATGATAGTTGTGACTATATTAAATTATAAGTATTAGTATCTCTAACCATTGTAATCATAAAAGTCGCTATTGAGTTTACGCATTCAAATGCGCAGATACTTTATTTGGTTTCTGCGCTACCATACAATTACATCAATTTTGTATACAAACAAGATTTGGTACGCGTAAAACGCACCAACGCGTAGAGCTCGCCCTTAGGTAAAATATGCGTTGCGAGCAGTGCTTTTTAATTATTATGGCCTTTTGGTTAACAATTTGAAAATATGTTATAGGTGTAAAAAGTCTTACATTTCATTTTAGATTATATTGATAAAAAAAAAATTTTAGTTCATACTTTAAAATTCAAAATTATAATATTTAATAATTTTTTTCGGGCTTTGGATTAACAAAATGAAAAAATCTTGTAGATATAAAATATCTTAGAATTTTTAGTAGAATTTATAAGTGTATTAATTATTTTTATAAGGGCAGTATTAAGGGGGGCTCTAAATTTTGGGGCCCTATAACTCGGGAAGTATACGGGCGATTGGATTTATACTGCGAGCGGATTCAAATGGGATGCCAAATAATATGTGTACCAAATTTAGATTATATTGATAAAATAATAATTTAGTGCATATTTTGAAATTCAAAATTATAATATTTAATTTTTTTTTTCGGGCTTTGGGTTAACAAAATGAAAAAATCTTGTAGACAAAAAATATCTTAAAATTTTTAGTAGAATTTTTAAGTGTTTCAATTATTTTTATAAGGGCAGTATTAAGGGGGGCTCCAAATTTTGGGGCCTTATAACTCGGGAAGTATATAAACGATTGGATTTAAACTGCGAACGGATACAAATAGGATACTAAATAATATGTGTAGCAAATTTGATGTGAATCGGTCAGGTACCTTCAGAGGAGTAGAGGGCACAAATTTGGTCTTACGAGCGAGCGACGACTAACATCCAAGTATATATGTTATATACATTTTCGGAATCAGGGCGACGAGAGGAACACTTTTTCTTAATGAAATTTTTTGATCCGAGAATGCTACAGACACACGACCGAATGCTTTAGCCTCTTCGGTACTACGTACGGCGAGCTAAAAAGTGCAATAGTGTAGATTTAAAGGATAAAAGTGAAATAAGTGACTGAAAAAAGATAAAAAAGTGAATAGTGAATAAAATATACATTTTGTAGACGACATTTTATTTTTAGACCCCAAAAACCTTGTGTTATCAAATTTCAAGCAATTGATGAAATAAATAAACAAGTTATACAAATCTTAATTAAGAGTGTATTAAAAAAAAAGCTGGTATGGCCTGCACTCGACTTTTTTTTACGTAGTATTTAATACAAAAAATTAAAATATTGACAGGCACAAATCATAATATGATTGATTGAACTATATGCAAATACATGGCAACATAAATAAAATATTTAAGATTTTCCGTAGTAGTTTTCTCGCAACTGGTACATTTTTTGTAGAAACTTTTAAAACAAAAATTGTGTGAAATATGAATATCTATCATTATGAATATAATGCAGCCGTTCTAGATATATTGGAAATAGAACAAAAAATGCATAGAGTAAACATGCACTTTCGGTTCTTTAATTTTGAAGTTTCACAATTTAACGTTTGTAAGTATTTGCTCTAGAGTATATAGTGAATAAAATTTTAAAATAGTGACTATAATTAATCGACTTCGAAAAAAGTGAAAATACTGAATGCGTGGAAGCCCGATAATTAAATTGTATTAGGTACATGATAACTTGGCATTAATAATAAACAAGACTCATGAAAAAAGTGTATCAAATAAAAAATATCTGGAGTGATCTGCACTCAACTTTCTTTTACGCAGTTTTCACTATATATATTTTATATCTAGTGAAAACTGAGTAAAAGAAAATTGAGTGCAGACCACTCCAGATATTTTTTGTATATATATATATAAAACCAAAATAAGCAGTCAAACTAACCAATACTCTACAAAAATATCCTGAAATGTCATTTATGTAATTGAGTCTATTTTTTCTATGTTTTCCTGTCAAAGGGGCAGATGATCCGATTTTATAAGCTACATGCGAATCCATGGCAACGTAAACAAGATATTTATAATGTTTCCCAGCATTTCTCTCGCAACTGGTACATTTTTACTTTCTTTTACAGAGTAATAAGTAAGTATAGGGATCACCAAAAAAATCGAACTCGAGATATCAACGGATATACACGTTTTGAGCTTCCCTGAATCGAATGTGACTATTTTCGGAGTGACGTCTGTGTGTGTTAACTTAAGACTTGTATATGATCTAGTTGTGCACCTCCTATTTTTGAAAAGAGTATTCAAACCGGCAGTGCATGTTTACTCTATGCATTTTTTGTTCTATCTCTAATATCACGAGAACGGATGCACTTACGGCAAAAATAGTTATGTTCATAATGAATGATATTAATATTTCGCACAACTTTTGTTTGAAAAGTTTCTTCAATAAATGTACCAGTTACGAGAAAACCGCTACCGAAAATTTTAAGAATCTTGTTTACGTTGTCATGGATTCGAATGTAGCTTAATTAATCGGATCATCTGCGCTTGTCAATATTTCGACAAGAAAACAAAATGGTCTGAATTAGATAAATGACATTTCAGAATATTTCTGTAGAGAATTGGTTAGTTTTGATAGTTAGTACTTCGAAACCATTACAAATTGGTATTGGTATAATTTTCAACCCATTCATTTATATAAGGTAAGCTTGGTTTTCATATTGTTTCTGTTGGATTATTATTTCCTAATATTATATTTTTATAATCAATAAATATTAATGAAAACTACGTAAAAGAAAGTCCCGCGTTGGCCACAACCCATTTTTTGAAGAAATATTTCATACAAAAGTTGTGCAATATATTAATATCTTTCATTATGAACATAACTATTTTTATCATAAGTGCAGTCGTTCTAGTGATATTGGAGATAGAACAAAAAATGCATGGAGTAAACATGCACTTCCGGTTTGAATATTCTTTTCAAAAATAGGAGGTGCACATCTAGGGCACATACAAGGCTTAAGTTGGAAGTTTCATAATTTTTCGTTCGACAGTTTTGGCCCTAGAGCGTTTACAGACAGACACACACAGACAGACAGACAGTCATTCCGAAAATAGTCACATTCGATTCAGGGAAAGTCAAAACGTGTATATCCGTTGAAATCTCGAGTTTGCAATTTTGCATGATTACAAGATTTACTTATTACTTCGTAAAAAAGAGTATATAAGAGATTACTTGTAAGTGCATAATAAATTCTGTGAAAAAAGTTCATCACGATTTTATTTAACAAGAATGCAAATTATCTAATTTCGCGGCCGGATATTAAAATTTACGTTTGTTCTCTTGTATTTATTATTCTTACTTTTTGATCCATATACTCGTCCAATTGCAACAAAAACGATGCATCTGACTTGGTGGCTCCGCCCGACAGAACTCCAGCTGGATTGACGACATCGCCATCCAAAGTAACGCATTTCCGCTGAATACGTGGGTCAAATGCAACCCTTCGCGCAACGTTCATATCGTGACAAATTAATACACTACCAAATATATAGTCCATTGCTGGTTGTAATTCTTTACTAAATTGAATTGCTGATATGGCAGAACGCACGTTTTCTTTGCCGACCTACACAAAATGCCCAAATATATATTTTAGCATTTAGTATTTAGTATTTTAGTCATACCAGTTGTTGCGCATAATTGACAGTATCAATCGGTATCGGATATCCTTTAATTTTATTCAACGGAATTATTGTAGTACGATGTTGTAACTGTCCTCGTTGCAGCAATTTCTTACTTGTAATTTCGGTGTCAGTAATTACATTAAATAACTAAAATTACCCACAATCGAATTAAAATTTACCAAACATTCGTGACTTATAAATAAAATCGTACCCTTCCACCAGCCGCCGTTTCTAAAGCAATCGAACAACTTCTATCTTTTAAACTTATCAATTTGCAAACCAAACCCTTTACCGAACGACGGTTGAAATTCGGTTCGGGGTCTTGGAACTGAAAGTTGCTTAGTGGATATCGCGCTTCGAAGCGCTCGAGTTTAGACCGAATACGGTAACAGTCCTCGGTTAACGTCCGTTTCATGTTTTTCGCCTCGGACATACGTTTATCGTCGAAATTTAAATTTGATAATTGGTGCTGTAATATTATTTATGAGTGTATTTGTGAATTCGAGCGTTGTCGATGTACTTACGGTCATATTTTTGACGTCCTTTTCTAAATTATCCACGCTTAATTTATCGGATTTGTAATCGGTAGAACTTGCGCCTAGTTCACGCTGTTTTTGTTTTAATTCTGAGTCGCTTTTTTGTAATTGCATTGACGCCAGTTTAGATTCAGTGGACGCTTCGGTAGCGTTTTGGGTCGCCTCTAGATTATTTATTTATTTAAGTACTAACGGCGACAGAATTTTAATCCGTTTTAACACATTATATGAAATTATAATTTAAACAAATTATTTACTTCATTGCAAACAAATGTTATACGCGAAATATTACTACGTTCGACAAGGGTCTAAGAAATACCTCAAAAAGAAATATAAAAGCCTATAATAAACATCTAGCTAACGTTAAGGGGGCATTCACCTTTTGCGTTTTTTTTTGCAGAATAGGACACTTTGAAGTGTTGACTATAGGTCTCTGAAGCCGTTTTTTGAAATTCGAGTTGGAAATATGTGAAATTGCGATTTAAACAAAACAATGTTTTTGCTTCAACACGGCGTTTTCGCGCGCGTCAGTCTGGAGTTGAAACTTTAAACGCGTTTTTCTCGAAACCATATTTTTTAAGTCGCGCGGTAGAATATCTCGACAACAAATTAACCGATTTAACTCTCGATAAGTGCATCTTAAAGGTAATAAAATTCTCTAGGAGTTGATCCTCGACGAAGTGTGTCCGACAATTGTTAATATTTTTTAAGGCCCGCCAAAGGAGAAAAAAAGTGGCAAAAAATAACTTTTTTCGTACGATGGTCGCCATTTTGCTAATTATGGTCCAAATGGACCACCCGAGGATCAATTCCTAGACAATTTAATATACTTTAAAACCCTTATTTCTTATTTTTTTTTCAAACAACTGGGACCAGAGTTATGCTACCGCGCGCCTAAATTGAGCTGCCCACTTTGGACCTGGACATCTTCGCCGGGGCTGAACGTACCCAACTTTAAAAAATACTTTATGAAAGAGAAAAGTTGAATAAATACGATACAAAAAACTGCATACAAATATCTCAAACGTACCCTGAGAAAAAATATGTTAAAAAACAGCTTTTTTTTGTGCTCAAAAGGTGAATGCCCCCTTAAGCCAAGGGCTTACTCCTAGTTGGGATACTGAATTTGAGATTGAGATGCTGGTTAATCAATATTTATTGAAAACAATAAAACATTATAGTTCAAGAGCTGTACAAAAACGTGACTTATTAACATCAATTAATTATAGTAATTTAAATAAATACTAAATGTTAACGAATTGATATTTTTCAAGGCATTGTTAGGTCTACATAAGTAACATTTAGAACGAGAATTTTCACGGAGCCGTATAGTTTAATAAGTAAATCTTGCATACGTTTTCAAAGAAATGCATTATCGTTCATAACTATTGTTTTATTTCAAATTTACGACCAGGATAAATAATTGTTAGTTAATAAAATTAAGTTTTATTTATTCTAATTTGAAGTTTGTGAGTCGCTATTTTAAGCATTTATGTTAAAATGACCGGCCAAAGAACAAATATAAATAAAAGTGAGCGTTAAAAACAGTATTTCAATGTGAATTAGTGACGTACGAGTTACGGAAACATTGCTTGAATTGTAAATCTTACGTTTAAGGGGAGTAACATGTTATTATTCAATTTTTAAGTATATAATATGAAATAAGTACATATTATTGCCTAATTGGCATATATTTTTAAGCAAATACGTGAAATTCCGTCCATTTATTTTAATTCATAGTTAATATTTTCACATCAAAATGGCCAAGAAGCAGTGATTTTTGAAAATATGAGTTGCGGTAAGATTCTATAGTTGGTCAAATTATAATAACTGCAAGTAAGTACATTTATAATTCTGATTATTAGAGAAATAAAATGTTGAAGAGATAATTCAAACATATTTAGAAACAGGATTAGTTGGCTATTTTATTTTTTATTTTTGATGGCACAATTCAGTGTATTTTAGCATATAACTAATTATTACTTTTAAAACTGCCGTCACACTGCAGTTTAATACTGCAAAATTCGGAATCTAGCCTGATTATTTAATTCAAAAACAATAATGAATCAAATGACAAATCATTAAAAATGTTGTGTAAAATTTAAATTTAACAAAATTTAGTTTAAATAAATCTTAGTTTAAATTTATCGGATGTTACACAGTGCATGATAAGCAATCGATTAGTTAATAGTGATCTAAAAACAAAATAGCGTTCTAAACAAGATTTGGTACGCGTAAAACGCACCAACGCGTAGAGCTCGCCCTTAGGTAAAATATGCGTTGCGAGCAGTGCTTTTTAATTATTATGGCCTTTTTTTTGGTTAACAATTTGAAAATATGTTATAGGTGTAAAAAGTCTTACATTTAATTTTAGATTATATTGATAAAAAAAATATTTTGGTTCATACTTTAAAATTCAAAATTATAATATTTAATAATTTTTTTCGGGCTTTGGATTATCAAAATGAAAAAATCTTGTAGATATAAAATATCTTAGAATTTTTAGTAGAATTTTTAAGTGTTTCAATTATTTTTATAAGGGCAGTGTTAAGGGGGGCTCTAAATTTTGGGGCCCTATAACTCGGGAAGTATACGGGCGATTGGATTTATACTGCGAGCGGATTCAATTGGGATGCCAAATAATATGTGTACCAAATTTAGATTATATTGATAAAAAAATAATTTAGTGCACATTTTAAAATTCAAGATTATAATATTTAATAATTTTTTTCGGGCTTTGGGTTAACAAAATGAAAAAATCTTGTAGATAAAAAAAATCTTAGAATTTTTAAGTGTTTCAATTATTTTCATAAGGGCAGTATTAAGGGGGGCTCCAAATTTCGGGGCCCTATAACTCGGGAAGTATACGGGCGATTGGATTTAAACTGCGAGCGGATTCAAAATAATATGTGTACAAAATTTGGAGTGAATCGCTCCGGTACCTTCAGAGGAGTAGAGGGCACAAATTTGGTCTTACGAGCGAGCGACGACTAACATCCAAGTATATAAGTTATATACATTTTCGGAATCAGGGCGACGAGACGAACACTTTTTCTTAATGAAATTTTTTGATCAGATAATGCTACAGACACACGACCGAATGCTTTAGCTTCTTCGGTACTACGTACGGCGAGCTAAAAAGGACTCGATTTTTTCTTTATTATTATTTGCGATGTAGACATTTGTATTACTATTATAGTCAAACGATACAAACTGAAGAAAAACCGTGTAATTATTATTAAATTACATGAAAATTCGCCATCAGTCAAAACTGACCTATGTTCTGTATACCATATGGGCACATGGTGCCCACGGGTGACCCTAGTCTACTTAATAGTCAGAAACGATGCGAGGATGACCAAAACGTGTATATCCGTTAAAATCCCGAGTACAATTCTTTTTGTGTTTACAATACTGCCTTATATACATATTAAATACTTATTGTGGCGAGAAAACAGTAATTGTTTCACTTATACTTTGTATTAAACATTTATTATAACAAAATACAAACTTACTAATTAGTTGTTCTTGTAACGTAGCGGCTTCGCCGTCGTCTCCAATCTCCATTCCAGCGCTGACCGCCTCAAATTTCTTCTTGGCCGCCGCAAATGCAGCCGAATCATTTGCTTCCGCTTGTTTTAAATTCTGAAATACGTTATTCCAATCGTTCATTTCTTGCTCTTTCGCTTTGAGCGATTTCTCATCATTGGCCAAGCTGGTCATCAACATTTTCAACTTTTTCTCTTCATTTTTAACGTCTTCCTGCGCAGCTTTCTCAGCGGCACTAGATTTCGCCACGATTTTCTCCTTTTCTTTCATTTCTTTTTCATTGGCTTGCAAACGCTCGTTGTGTTCCTAAATTAATTGCATATATTTATTTCTTAAACTTAAATAACTTCCAAAAAGGCGTTATCAAGTTAATTTATTTACTTACCCCATCTTTTTGTTGATGCTCCGCAACTTCTGCATCAATTTGATCAGCTTTCAATTGATTCTGTTCCATATTTTCTTGTATTTCCTCAATTTCTTTGGTTTTACTCTCCAAATCGTTAAGAGATTTTTGCATCTGTTTTTTTGTTTGGACAAATTGCCAGCCAGAATATAGTTTTGAGAGTTTTTCCAGCATTTTCTCAACTCTTTGAAACTCAATAAATACTTGTCTTTCCTGTCTTAACTGCGCAAGTTTTGGTTCGATTTCTTCAGAGTTTGTCTACGATTTGAAAATTAAAATCTAGTAATATTTTCATTTATATTTTTCTAGTAGTGTCGAACAATGCGATAACACTTTAGTGGTGACAATAGATTTGTTCGTTTGTCCTGCACTTTGTCTCTCTTCCATTTATAATGAAGAACAAGATTTGGTACGCGTAAAACGCACCAACGCGTAGAGCTCGCCCTTAGGTAAAATATGCGTTGCGAGCAGTGCTATTTAATTATTATGGCCTTTTGGTTAACAATTTGAAAATATGTTATAGGTGTATAAAGTCTTACATTTAATTTTAGATTATATTGATAAAAAAAAAAAATCAAAATTATAATATTTAATCATTTTTTTCGGGCTTTGGATTAACAAAATGAAAAATTTTTATAGATATAAAATATCTTAGAATTTTTAGTAGAATTTTTAAGTGTATTCATTATTTTTATAAAGGCAGTATTAAGGGGGGCTCTAAATTTTGGGGCCCTATAACTCGGGAAATATACGGGCGATTGGATTTATACTGCGAGCGGATTTAAATGGGATGCCAAATAATATGTGTACCAAATTTAGATTATATTGATAACAAGATTTGGTACGCATAAAACGCACCAACGCGTAGAGCTCGCCCTTAGGTAAAATATGCGTTGCGAGCAGTGGTTTTTAATTATTATGGCCTTTTGGTTAACAATTTGAAAATATGTTATAGGTGTAAAAAGTCTTACATTTAATTTTAGATTATATTGATAAAAAAAAATTTAATTCATACTTTAAAATTCAAAATTATAATATTTAATAATTTTTTTCGGGCTTTGGATTAACAAAATGAAAAAATCTTGTAGATATAAAATATCCTAGAATTTTTAGTAGAATTTTTAAGTGTTTCAATTATTTTTATAAGAGCAGTATTAACGGGGGCTCTAAATTTTGGGGCCCTATAACTCGGGAAATATACGGGCGATTGGATTTATACTGCGAGCGGATTCAAATGGGATGCCAAATAATATGTGTACCAAATTTAGATTATATTGATAAAAAAATAATTTTGTGCATATTTTAAAATTCAAAATTATAATATTTAATAATTTTTTTCGGGCTTTGGGTTAACAAAATGAATAAATCTTGTAGACAAAAAATATCTTAGAATTTTTAAGTGTTTCAATTATTTTTATAAGGGCAGTATTAAGGGGGGCTCCAAATTTTGGGGCCCTATAACTCGGGAAGTATACGGGCGATTGGATTTAAACTGCGAGCGGATTCAAATGGGATGCCAAATAATATGTGTACCAAATTTGGAGTGAATCGCTCCGGTACCTTCAGAGGAGTAGAGGGCACAAATTTGGTCTTACGCGCGACCGAGCGAGCGACGACTAACATCCAAGTATATAAGTTATATACATTTTCGGAATCAGGGCGACGAGACGAACACTTTTTCTTAATGAAATTTTTTGATCCGATAATGCTACAGACACACGACCGAATGCTTTAGCCTCTTCGGTACTACGTACGGCGAGCTAAAAAGGACAGTTTATGAACTGAGCAAGAAAAGCAGCTCTAACGAACAAACCTAATAATAAACACATATCTTTTGATATATAATATAAAATGAGCAATAAATATAAACAATTTTTATTATTTTTAAATGTAAGAGACGTCACCACTGAAGAGCTAAAGAGGAAACTCACACGATCGAATTCATTTAGTTTAAGATCTTTTTTCTCAATTTGTTTCTGCGTTGATTTCTTTTTTTCTTCGTACATTCGGGTACCGGCTGATTCTTCTATCATAGACAAAATCTAAACGTTGTATACGAAATACAGTATTACTATCTCTTAAATATCCGGAGTGGCCTGCACTCGACTTTCTTTTACGCAGTTTTCACTATATATATATATATATATATATATATATATATATATATATATATATATATATATTTATAATCAAACTAAGCTGTCAAACTAACCAATACTCTACAGAAATATCCTGAAATGTCATTTATCTAATTGAGTATATTTTGTTTTCCTGTCAAAATAGCAGATAATCCGATTTATTAAGCTACATGCGAGTCCATGGCAACGCAAACAACATATTTATAATGTTTCGTAGCATTTTTCTCGCAACTGGTACATTTTTTGAAGAAATGTTTCAAACAAAACTTGTGCGAAATATTAATATCTTTCATTATGAACTTAACTATATTTACCGTAAGTGTAGCCGTTCTAGTGATATTGGAGATAGAATGCATAGAGTAAATATGCACTTCCGGTTTGAATATTCTTTTCAAAAATAGGAGGTGCACATCTAGGGCATATATAAGTCTTAA